>FN649743.1:1692834-1703394 GCA_000310025.1 Ectocarpus siliculosus | reverse complement strand
AAAAAAGTACGGCCAGTCAAGGTCTTCGTTATACTAACACCGACCACGTGTCACAATTTCAGATTCCAACTCGTAAAAATCGTGGTGTAAATAGAAAATTGCTTACTGGCCTCTACACCTGGGCGCAGGGACGAAATATATATAGGAATATACAGGAAAATGTTGTATTGTAGAGGATATTTTACGAGGCCATAACTTTCGATGGAAGATGACCTGAGCCTTGTAACTACGATCATTGTTCTCGCAATGCTCCCAGGTAAGTGCACACCAAATTTCGGCTTAATCTGTAAAAACGATTTTTATACTGATTTCAGTACCGGAAGAATCCCCCACTACCGCCAATTGAGCATTTAATACCCAAATCAACTCAGATTCGAAAAATTCTGGCACCGGCGCATCCTCTATTGTCTTCTAAGAGTAGGCACAAAATTTCAAGCCAAAACTCGTGGAATTGGCAGCGTGAGACGCGAAACAACGAAAGTGAGCTTCTTGGCTGGCCCAGCTTGTATGGCTTAATCTCCTTACCAAGCACAGAAAATTCGGCGACCTTGCCAAATTTCTGACATAAATTCGATCTGGAATATACCACTCAAGAGACTCTTGCTTTCATTCTTGCGCCATCGCGTCGGGCGTCGAGTGCATCCCGTACGGCCCCTCTTCCACAAACATGGACCCGCGCACTTGCCGCGCTTGTGGAAGGAAGCACGAGGGTCCGTGTTTGTGAAAGAAGGGGGGCCGTACGGGATGTACTCGACGCCCGACGAGACGGTGCAAGAATGAACGTTTTTGAGCGGCCTATCCCGGATCGGATTCTCTCCGCCCAGGCCAGACCGTGGGGCAATATATGGCATGGCTTAAACCCCTTACCATGCACAGAAAATTCGGCGACCTTGCGGAATTTCTGACATGAAATCGATCTGGGATAGGAACGGTTTTTATGTGAAAAAAGAAAAGACCACTCAAAAGACTCTTGTTTTCGTTCTTGCGCCATCGCGTCGGGCGTCGAGTACATCCCGTACGGCCCCGCTTCCACAAACATGGACCCGCGCACTTGCCGCGCTTGTGGAAGGAAGCACGAGGGTCCGTGTTTGTGAAAGAAGGGGGGCCGTACGGGATGTACTCGACGCTCGAGGAGACGGTGCAAGAACAAACGCAATTGTCTTTTGAGCGGCCTATCCCGGATCGGATTCTCTCCGGCCAGACCAGACTGTGGGGCAATATATGGCGTGGCTTACTAGAAAAAGAGAAGGCAGACTATGCCTGTCGTAAGCGACCAAAGGCGTCAATCCTCGTTGGCATTTTTTGGGTCCGGACCAGCATCAAACCTCCTTTGGGGAACTAAAAAAACATACACGAACACACACACGACAGTAGAGATCACATCAACTCCAGAGTCAATCCAGAAGAGTACTCACGAACTCATCCATAAGTTCTTGACGAGTTGAGACGCCACGCCAAGATGCCAGGCCAACTCACGAAAAAAGACATTGCCTTTAGCATCGGCCAAAAAATGCACCACGAAAGCGAACATACATTGCGCCATGCTCGAGCCCCGTTCGGCCGCCAAAACGCCCCCAGCTCCTCCGCCACCGCCACCGCCACCGCCACCGCCACCGCCGCCCACGCCATACGGCGTCGGTATCCCTTGCGGCCTCACCGGCGGCGGGGGCATGTTGGTCGGCTCGTCCGACCACTCACGGGACAGTTGCAGCGCCAACGCCGCGTCGTGGTCGCTGGCACAACAAGACGAGTTGGAAGAGCCGCGTACAACACAACACACACGAAGAGACCGTGAAAAGGAGGAAGGTAGGCAGGCACGCAGGCACGCGAAGGGTCAAGCAAGACGTGAGCTTAGCATGGACACCACACTTGCCACCGTGACAGGCCAGCGCAAAGACGTCGAATATAGACGTAATTAGGCGTTGTAACGTAGGGGTGGGGGGGTGTGGCGAAAAGTAGGATGGGCTCTTCTGAACCTTGATATGGTGGTGGTCGTCATGTTCGGTGAGGGGCAGCCGCAGGGCAAACGCCAAAATGCGTCGTCGTCTCCGCGTGCACAGCAAAAAAAAATAAACACACACACCCACACACACCACACACATGCCGCCCCCTCACGGGGTCCTAGATAACGGCAATTAGAAGTGCTTTCTGTTTTCAACCGCACTGAGACTGACGTATTTTCATTGGTCAGCCTGTTGGCGCGGTCGATGCTAAAAACAAAAACACACAAGACACACAAACACACACGAACACACGTTCTCGCGGAGGGCTATCCACCTTGACTGTTCCAAGTAAGGGCCTGCGTTATGCTATAATGATGCATGTGTTGCAATTTTGGTTGACTTTTTCTGTCTGCTGACACGATGACTGCTGGATCTTGGGAGTGTACGAGCGTCGAATTGGGAGATGCTGCAACGAAATTCTTGTTGTGTCTTGGCTTGAAATACCCCGATTACTGCCCTCCGCTCTTTGCACCAGCGGCTTCCTAGGTTCGGGCGAGGGCGTGCGTGGAGCTGTGGTGTGTGTCTCCATGAAATGATTTGTATGCATAGTGCATTGTGCGGCGATAGGTTTAGGTCTGGCTTGGCGCGACAAGCGTGGGTAAACACTAGGGTTGTGTATCGGAGCCGATATGTTTGATATAATCGGACGATATATATCGTATCGAATATCTATTGTCAGCCCCGATATGTTGGGCGATATATTTGAGGGGGCTCCGTGAATCAAAAAGGGGGCATATGTTAGGCTGTGTTGTAGAAACATGACAAGATTCAGAGAGAGAGGGAGGACGAGGGAGGTGGGAACGTGTTTTGGAAGCAGCTTCGTGAAGACGTTCAAACGTGGTCGTGTTGTACCACCCAACCAAAGCTTCGAAAGAGAACTGACTAATCATCTGTCATTTAGTGTCGATGGTTTCCAAGTTTTAGCGTTTTTCAGTAGTTTTCAGGATATCACCCACCAAAAAATGGCATGGTCGAAGTGCCCCAAAATCACCCAAAAAATATGCTCTAGTGAAGCCAAATCGCGTAAAAAAACGCCTCCGGCGGGGCGCCTCCAGCGGGGCCCTCCGGGGGCGCCTCCAGCGGGGCCCCTCACCAGCCGGGGGGCCGAGGGGGGGCTCGCTTCGCGAGCCCCCGAACCACGGCTCGCTTCGCTCGCCAATATTTTTTCGATATATCGGCTATCGAAAAAATATCGTTATATCGGCTGCGCCGATCTCCGATACATATTATATCGTTCGGCTGCGCCGATACACAACCCTAGTAAACACGCTTCCCGCGTACTTTTTTCGTGCGCGCGCAGGAAAGAAAACGGGGTAAACCCGCAGCTGAAAGAAAACAACAAAACAACAGAAAAAACACTCGGTACAACCTCCAGAGAGTAGTGTAGCTCTGCTTCAACCGCCTCGCTGTGGTCGGCTTAGCGCAGCGGCATCGGAAACTCGTAGAGACCGTCGCTTCACACTTACGTGCCGCGGGAAGCCCCACCGCCACCACTACCGCCGCCGCCGCCGCCGCCGCCTCCACCTCCTGAAGCAGCTTGCGGATTGCTGAGTAGGTGCTCCACCGTGCGCTCCACGTGCCCACCGTGTGCCTGTGAGAAGAAGAGGTCCGTCATGAAATAACATCAACGAAAGATGTGAGACGTAGCGTTTGGAGGTTCCATGAGCTTCGGCGGGCACATAGCGGAGCAGGAGGGGGGAGTGAGAATGCAAGAAATCGCCTGGTGGGCTGTAGAGCAGCGCACACGGACCAATGCTTTTGTCGCGCATGTTCTTGGGATTTACAACACCAACTTTATTTAATTGGCAGGCAGAAAAAGTGCCTCAAGTCAAGAAAGAGGCCTCGTATCGCTTCGCGCTTCCTTTGAACTGAATTGACACTATGGGCACTGCTTCGTGCTACTTAGTAGAATATCAGGCCGCATAAGAATATCTGCTAAATAGTGCTGGGTTTGCCACCGCAGCCAGAACTCTCTACTGGAAAATCAGGCATTTCGACGATTTCGTGCTGGAGTTTTGCACTCCCCACTTTCGTTTTCCTCTGGCTTAAACGAGCAAGCGCATAGCGAGCTGGAGGTAACACGGATACTGTACAGATACGGATTTCAAAGCATGTTGGAGTATGGACGGGCACACCCCAACCCTTGCTAATGACACAATCAGCGAAACATGCTTTTAGCACGCCAAAAGCTCCATAGGCAACATCAGCTCACGATGGAAGCGCCAATCGTCGGGAGGTGGCAGGGGAACCTGCACGCGTGCGAATGATTTTGAAGCCTTGACTGGGTGGATTGAACACGGAACCACCAAGATGAGGAGGCACAAGCGGAAAGATTCGTGTACACGAAAGGTAATCATCTGAAGGATGCGCCCGTAGAGGAGGCTCTTCAGATGAATGCTCGCGAGGCTTGCGAAATTTGCTGTGTCCTAAGTTTTCCTTGACCGGGCACAAGGCCGTACCTAAAGAAACGTGTCGGCAACATGCGTAGGCGTACCTCGAGAACATTAGCAAGGGCCGTCTTGTCGTAGTCGCCGAACATCTGGTGCAGCTGCTCCACGGCGTCTTCGGTAGAAATCTCGGCCATGGTTGAACAAAGTCTTCAAGTGCGCAACTTTGTCGGAGCAAGTACAGTAGGACAAGCTGCGCACGCGCGTCCCCAGGCTCTTTCTCGGTCGTTGCCGCCGGTATCTATATATATATCGATACCCTTCCCTCGTTCTGTAGTCGATGAGTTTCCTCTGCCTTGCTCTGTTGAAGTGCCGTGCTGGTTGCTGTTGTGCGCACAAAGCTGCTCGAAGAACGCGAACACACACGGAGAGGCCTTGTTCTGATTCCGCGGAGTCCCATTGCCGGGGACACGCAGATAATACTATTCGTTGTAGTTTTTGTGTTGGAGGTATTGCGTCCCCAAACCCCGCCTGTGTGTCTTTTCGCCTTTTCTGGAACCCCCGCATTTTTTTTCGGAGGGCCTGCTGCCAATCTGCACAGAACACGCTTGTTGTCTCTCTCTCCAGTACTGCCCCTTCCTGTCTCCGGTGGACCAGGTGAGCGCGCCGGATTCCGCAAAGGTGCCATCTCGTCCTGGGCGGAGAAATTGTTGCACCTGGAACACGCTCCATTTTCATTTCGGGTGCAGATTTTTGTAATACAAAGTGGCTTGCCTGTTCTCCATCTGCTCGTTCGCTGCCTACCCTACCTACCCCCGGGCACACCGCAGACTGAGGACCGCCGATGTCGATTCGATTCTCCGCCGCACAAGCAGTGGTGACACGTCGTCGCGCGCAGGGATGTCGGCATGCCCTCTATCCTGGTCCTTTTGTTGCGCGCGGAATGGGTCGTTGTGTGCCTTGCTCTCTTTTCTCACGCCCTCTTTTTCCGAAACCTTTGTGGAACGGTGTTGGTTTCGTTGCAGAAGCCCGCTCAGGCCTTCCATTTTTTCTGTACAGCAACAACGACTCTCTTTTTCCTCATTTGCTCTTCCAAACGAAAGGTACAGCTGGCCATGTGTGGCACCCGCTTTCCCCTGGCGCAAAAGCCAAGAGAAAATAATAAGGTAGAGACTGCCCCTGATGTCGACAGCAGTGGATTGAGCATATTGGCTGGCCCTCTCCCAACAAACACACAACCCTTTTTTCTGTCTTTTTTTTTGCGCCAATTTTTGCGCGGAAGATTTCATTTTTGAAAATCATGTTTTTTTTCACTACGGTGCGTAGGCACATTGCTTGCACACAACTATTAATACACTTGCTGTTGTAGGTCTCGACTACTGCTGTAGACAGCAGCAGTAGTAGCAGGCATTTTTTGCTGTTTCCGTGAGACAAAGATTCCACACAAACGATACCAAGGTCACCCCGGCCCGACTGATGTAGATTCTGTCCCTGCTGCGACGGGTCTTCTTTTTCACGATCACACGCGAATTCGCAGGGAGAAATTCCAGGAATTCGGGCCGCCTCCCATCACAAATCTATCCACCTACAGAACTCACAATACACCTTTGCAAACTGCTGAATGCGGCGGTGCGCTGCCGTGGCATGATTCGCTTTTCCTGGCTTGATGAACTGAGAGAAGTATTTGCACCCATTGTTGGTGTCGTTGGCTCTCAAAGAGCAAGCGTTGTATTACAGCAGCGTTGTCTTTTTTTTTCTCGCTTTCTTGCTTGACAGGCCGCGTGAACAATCAGCAAGTGGCATCGTTGTAAATCTAATCTACTACTCCGGAGTATTCTTGATCACACAGCAGCAGGCAGGCTTTTTTCTACGACCCGCCCGCTCCCTCGTGTGTGCTGCACTTGATGTGTGTGGTCAAGGGGAGTTCGTGTCCTGTCCCTGCGTGCTCTCCGGTAGTTTGTGCTATCTAATCAACAAGTCTATGCATGACACCTCGACACCGCCGAGCGTGCTGACCACCACAAGTGTTGCGGAACGGTCGCGACCCTTTTTTTTTTTGTTCTTGTACGTGTACAATGAAGTACTTTGAAGTACGGTAGTTTTTTTCTCCGCCGGAACGTTTCACACTGACCCGCTGTGTTGCCACATACAATAGCCTGCTTAGATACACGACGCCGGTAGCACCGTGGTACACTGCATTGAGAGAGACATCGCGTGTAGGTCTTCAAAGAAATGCCCCAGTCGACCGAAAGTTGGAAGTCTTCACAGCCGTGAGGTTTGATAACTCTACACACAGCAGTAGTTGGAAATCTTGGTACTTTACATTGAAAAGCGCCACGCATTACAGCAGTATGTCCTCGAGATGCAAATATTTTAGAAGTACTTTGCGCAGTTCGCGGCAAGACAACGGGCGCGACAAAATGTAACGCCACGGCTCTCTGTCTGTTGCTGTGTTGCTGTCTGGTGTCGCATGTTCCTTCTGAGAATTTCAGAATGCGAACAAACAACAAACATGCGTATGTATGCGTACCTGTAGATGGTTAGTCCTGTCATTCCTGTTGATAACACCCCCTCCCCTCCCCGTCACTTTTGAGCCACCTTTGGCAAAGTAGGAAGGAGCGATTGGCCATCGGTGATCGGTCCAATGTGAACAATGCTCCGTCCTCTCGAGGACGTGTGATCAATGGTCTAACCGCTAAGGCATGCAAAACATAAGAGTACGCCCCCCCCCCTCCCCCCCCCTCCCCGTCACGTGGAAACGCGACGCAGAACTCCCGTGAGGTGTCTTCCTCTGCGCTCCTTCTACTCCCCTCGGCACCTGTCCTCTTCTCCTCCTCCCGACAAGTCCGTCCACATCACCTTTTTGCATCACAATGTCTGCTCTTGAGGAGAAGTCTCAGGCCGCCGACGCACCGGCCGATGAAACCGAGGTATGTTGATGTATGCATGTGTGCGTTGTATCCTTCCTGTGAAGAGTTTGCGTATTGGTTGTGTGTGCTGTATGAGCAGCGGGTTGTGTGTGCGTGCATGCGTTGCTTTCGTTGGCATACACTGAATTTCACCGGCTGACCGACGGCGAAGAAGCGGATTTGTGCGCACAGGAAATGGGATTTATTGGTGTTGGCTTGTTCTCGTGTCAGAGAAATGGTCGCACCCCCTATTTAGTAGGTTCCGCCCGGCGCGCCACTCTGGCTCTCTCTGCGTCGTTCTGCCTGTGCCTCGCCTTGTTCTGGAGAGATATCTCCCCCCTTCTTGTTCGTATTGGGACGGTACCGTTGTTGAGTGAAAATGTGTCACATATGCAAATAGGTGTCTTGTGTTGTACGTTTGATAGAGTCCCTTCTTGTTCTCCCCTCTGGTAGGTTCTGCCGCCACGCCTGTACCGCGTGCATCGATACCCCCCGCTTTGGCTGCTAAAATCGTCCATGCCCCACTCTATGTTATCTCCCGGTCTCCTGGTGAGGGAAAAGCCCCACGCTGTTTTTCTGTGGCCTCTGCCCTACTTGCTGTATTCTCCATCTCCGTTGTATTCCCCCGACCAATTTCGTTTTTCATTCTTGTCTTTGTTGTCTCGTCTGTTTGTCTTGTTGTCGTCCTCTCCCTCGCTCGCTTCGGCTGCGCGCAACAGGACACCCGCTCGGTGCACCTCGTCTCGCAGGAGGGCGAGAGCTTCGACATCAAGGTCAGCGTGGCGAAGATGAGCAACCTTGTGAAGACTATGATCGACGGTAAGAAGCAGCGCCTGCAACCCGCACATGAGTGTACTCCTTCGTGTCATTCCACTCCGCGTTGTTTTTTTACCCGATTGATACTATAATATGTTAGCTTTGCGTCGTTTCATGTATCAAAATGGAGGAGTGTGTCGTGGTGGTGGGTTTTTAAATACAGTTTTGTTGTGGTCCCGGTATTATGCCAGTGCGATACAGCGGATATCACCGGCATTATTCCGGGCGACCGGCTGTATACCGTGACCACTTCTGTATGCAGTTGCTATGCACACCTATTTCTTTCATCAACAGAACGAATCCACCCCTCTCCGAGCATGGAGGCTCCAAGATCAATCACGCGTGTCCGGTGCCTTTTGGGGGTGCAAGCTTTGGTTGTCGCTGAAGAGAACAACGTCCTCTCGTTTTGCGCGACCGCCGCTCCTTGTTTGATTAGTGAGGAAACCAACAGGAATTGTGCATAGTTTTTTTAACGTGGATGGGGTTCAGGTTCTTATATTTGTAACAATCGAACGATCGAACCATCCTTTTCTCAAACCACCGGTTTGGTTTTTGTGGTGGCGTATTCTGTAGTCCAGTCCTGACGTCCTCGAGATCCGCGCGACGCTGGCTCTCTTCTTGTGATCCCCACCAACAACAACGCTCACCACTCTAGTCCGCCGTATCTCCCTCGCTTGGCGCATGCGTGGTGCTTCTGTTGCCTACTTGCGACGTTTGTTTGTTTTTGTTTGCGTTACCGTGACGTTGTGTCAACACGATCGCAACAGAGGACGCAGAAGAGGACGGCGACGCACAAGAGATCCCGTTGCCGAACGTGAAGGCCTCGGTTCTGTCGAAGGTGTGTGTCGGAGTACAGGCTATCAGAGACAAGAGACAGAAGAGCGACATCCACAAACGGGCGCACTAAATAGCATCGATTGACACGCACATACGCCCATGTTGTCCTCCAGAGAGGTCGCAGCACTCGAAAGAGCAACGAACGCTCGAGGATGTGCGATGCTGGTTTCTTGGGGCGTGGAATGTTTAAGCTGTCGTTCTTGCTATTTCGGGTGCTGTTGAGCGGTGTCGTACATAGGTAATAACATAGGACCCGACCCGCTGTTTTTCGGCACCACACCCGTCTTCGTCCTTGACATCTACCGGCAAGAATTTTTCGGTGTCGTCTGATCATGAAAAATGATTTTTTTTGGCACGCACGGCAAGGAGAAGAGGGGGCCCCTCGAAACGAAACAAGCAAGCGCGTCTAAGTCACGCTGCACAATCACTATTTCTGTAAACAATCAACGAGGGGATCAGAACAAGAGAGATGGACGATCTTGATCCACACCCAACCACACACGGATGGGGGCGCATTTTTTTTTTTCTTTTATTGTCCCTCTCGTCTTGGCAGGTGATCGAGTTCTGCGCGCACTACAAGGAGGACCCGATGAACGAGATCGAGAAGCCCTTGAAGAGCGCGAACATGCACGACGTGGTGCAGGAGTGGTACGCCAAGTTTGTTGAGGTGCAGCAGGAGACGTTGTTCGAGCTCATCCTGGCGGCAAACTACATGGACATCAAGCCGCTGCTCGACCTCACCTGCGCGACCGTGGCGTCCATGATCAAGGTGTGTGTGGGTGTGTGTGTGTTGGTCGAGTCGACCTTGGTACGTAACGGGCTGACCTTCGAAAACACGATAGTCTCTGTGCGGTTGAAAACGCAACATGCTCCTGAACGTATGGGTTGTGTTTTGTTACTGACACCGACGGCCCCAACCGGGTGACCAATGAAAAGACGTTAGTCCCAGTTGGGTTGAAAGCAGGAGATGCTTCCAAGTGTGTGTGTACTTCGTTTCGTTGTGTTGGTCGCGGAAGAGGATTCAACTTGGTGTTTTGTTCCTCAGTTCCGCTGTGTTGGACATCTCTCCGGTCCTGTAGCCTTTGCGACTCTTGTTTGCATGCACCCTCTCGTTTGCCCTGGCTTAACCCGTCCTCCTCCCCTGCCCTGCCCTGCCCTGCCCTGCCCTGCCCTGCCCTGATCCGCTTGACAGGGCAAGACGGCGGAAGAGATCCGCAAAACGTTCAACATCGTCAACGACTTCACCCCCGAGGAGGAGGCACAGGTCCGCGAGGAGAACAAGTGGTGTGAGGATGCATGAGCGTACGTCTTGGGTCGTACGCTCGTTCGTTCGTTCGTGTCGTGACAGACAGGAGGCAGGCTAGTGCCACCGCCGGGGTTCGGATTGGGTTGATGATGATGATGATAGTGAGGTCGGCGTGTGATAGGTGTGTTCGTAGCGTGGCGGGTCTATGGCTTTCCTGTATGCGGCGGGGAGAGGGGTCCCTGAAGACTACTGAGTGAATGATGAGCCGGGGGGGGGGGGGGCCCCTACCTCCCGTCCTAGGAATTTGATGAAAAAAGGCAAAACACCCCCGTGTTGACTTTTGGCGGGGGGGGGGGAGGAAG
>FN649743.1:1642779-1673687 GCA_000310025.1 Ectocarpus siliculosus | reverse complement strand
ACGGGCGGGACCGCCTCCGGAGGCGGCGGCGGCATAGTAGACAGGAGGACGCTGGCGGCGAGGGGGCTCCTAGCGATCCCGTCGTCCGGGAGCAGGGACGGCGTGGTCGACCTCACCGGCGGGAGCAGGAGCCTGGCGGAGCAGGACGAGGAGCAGATGCAACTGGCCATCGCGATGTCGTTGTCGGCGGCAGCTGCTGAGGCTACGTGCGGTGGCGGTGGCGACGCTGCTGCGGCGGCGGCGATAGAGAGGAGCGATGGCGCGAGGCACGACGGGGCCGTGCGCGGCGGGGAAGGAGAGACCTCAGCGGGAGACGACACGGAGACGGAGGAAGACGCCGACTACGGCGGGCAGCTCTTGGGCGGGGACGCGGACGCCGCCGCCGGCGGCATTGCTTCATCGGCGGCGGCGGCCCCGACAAGCAGTAGTGCTAGGTCTCAGGTGAGGGCCGGAGAGGAACGCGGCGCCGGTGGCGGCGATGGGTCGGGGTGCGGCGGCGGAGGCGGCGGGTGGGGCAGGCGGGCGGGGGGGGTAGTGGAAGACGGTCGCGGTCGCGACAACGACAACGATGGCGTCTCACGACGGCTCCGGAGGCGGAGGGACGAGAGCGGGTCCAGCACGCCGGGAGAGCCGTCACCCTGCGGCGCTGACGGAGCGCCGTCGGTTGGGATGGAGCTAGACGGTGTGGGAGCGGGGCGTCACGGTAACGAGGGACGCAGAAGCAGTAGCCGTGATGTCGGCGACGACGACAACACCGCATCGTTGACGGAGAATGTGTGCATCACTGCCGCGAGGGACGTTGGTAGCGGGCTCGGTGTGGCGTCGGAGACAACGGCTCCGCACGCCCCCCGCCCACTCGACGCGGAAGCGGCAGCGGCGCGAGAGGGAAACAGCAACCTTGCCGCCTCTCTTCCTCCCTCCCGTCCGGCCTCCCCGTGCCCTTCCTCCGCTTCGTCGTGCTCCTTTACCCTGGAGCCCGTTCCGTCCCGATCCCGCACTTCCACCTGGAACCAGCAACAACCAACCACGGTCGGGGCGCTAGGGCACCGTGACCCCAACAGAGCGATGACGGCATCCAAGGAGAATGATCCCCACCACCACCACCACCACCACCAGGATCATGGTAGGAAGGCCGTGTATCAGCCCCCACCTAGGGGGCTCGGGGCACGAGGCCAACAGCATCAGCACCAGGCTGCCTTCGCGGGCGACGGCGGCGGCATGATCGGCGCCTTGGGCGGGGTCGTATACTCCCCTACGACCGCTGGTGGTACCGGTGGTGCCGACGTTCCGGGGTTGGGGGCGGGACGGTTTGGGAACGTCGGGGTTGGTGGTGGCGGTGGAGGCTTGATCAGCGACGGCATCGAGCCCAGCGACGTGATAATGAGGGATTTCGGTGTGGGGGCCGACGGACTGGATGGAGGCGGCCGGTTGGATGACAAGTTGATCGCGGTTGCGGGGTGGGAAGGAGATGTGAGCCTTTTTGGGGTGCTTTTGGAGTTTTTGCGCGCGTGTCGTGCGTCCCGTTTTTTTGTTTAGTGGAAGGGCCGCGTGAACGAGAATAACAGATCGTCGCTTTGTTACGGTTCTTGACTCGCCACCCACACCCTGATACCCTGATACCCTGAACGTGTCATGTTACATGCAATTATTTTGAGTAGACTAGATCGATGTTTATTCGTCCGTGTTGCGGTCCTGCTCTGGTCACGCTCACGAGCATGTGCCTGCCATTTACCTTTTTTGTTTCTCTCGTTTGCTGGCTAATCTTCGTCCGTTTTGCTGATGGCTGTTGTCAGTTGAGGCGTGCTGTAGCTTAGTTCACCCCAGCGTTCGTTTCTTGGCGGCATCGGTTGGCATCTGACTGCAGTAGCGTCTATCTCGTCGCGCGTGTGGGAAGCAGCTCTTTCGGGAGGTCATATATTGCGTCCCTAAACCTGAAAAATAAAAAATACCCAAAACAAAACAAGCAACACCCCCAAACCCAATCTATATGTTCCAAGCCTTTGTTGAACTCTTGTCTTATCAGATGGAGAGTTACAGGTTGCCCCGGCGGGGGGCGACCACCACGCACTCTGCGCATGCCGGATTCCCCTGCCCCTGATTTTGCCCTCCTGGCGTGATTTTTTTTTTTGGCCTTTTGCGTGTGTGCTGTTGTCGTCAGGACAACGACGAGGAGCTACGGCGAGTCATGGAGGCCAGCAGGCAGTCCCACGAGGAAGAAATGATCCAGAGGGCCACGCAGGAGAGCCAACAGGCAGCAGCAGCGGCAGCGGCAGCGGCAGCAGCGGAGCACCTGCCACAACCCCCTTCCAACACGGCGGCGGCGGCGCCGTCGTCGTCGTTGCCGCCGCTTTCACGAAAAGGGGTCGCCGCTGCAACCCCGAACGGCGGCGGGCCCGACGTTGCCGTGCTGCCGTCTTTCGGTTCCCTCGGAGCGCGGGAAAGCACCGGTGTTGGTGTTGGTGCCGGCGTTCATGGGCACGGGAGCGACGCTAGCGGCGCCGCGTTGCCGAGCACGTGTGGTGGGGCGGCGGCGAGCTCCAGCGGCTTTCGAGCGGGGGCGGGCGGGGGCGCCGCCGACAGCGCAGCGGCGGCGGCGGCGGCGGCGGGGGCCCAGGCGCCTGCGTGGTTGGGGGGGTGGGAGGACGGCGAAGCGGTGTCGTTCACGGGTAAGGGTAAGGGGAAAGGGCGTTGCAGAGACTGATGGCATGGTTGGTCGGATCTTGCTGCGGTCCAGCGGGTGCGGTCATCAGATGTTGTTGGTTTTGTTTGTTCTTGGGTGAGAGTCTGGTGTCGTCGGATGAGTTTTTCTGGCAGGCCGATGGGCTCTGCCGTGGCTCTACCGGCTCGTTTTGTTTTTTAGAGTTGACTGGTTCACGCCGCAGCGTTTTTATTTTTTTTGTGCGGTGTTTTCACTCGTTTGATAAATGAAAATGAACAGGGGTGCGTTTTTTTTTTATGTGGTGGGCGAGGTTGGGTGAAGTGTGTCTGCGTGTGCTTGTCGGGAGGGTTTACTTACCTGTTCGAATAATGCAAAGAGGCGTGTTTACGATGGAGGGAGTGCGGTCCTTTTGTTCGAGCTTTGTGGATCTTTTTTTGAGTGCTGTCCGAGTGTGGGGATTGATGTTTTGGGGGGGCTACGCGTTACTGCGACCTCTGACATGTTGGGTCTATATTGTTACCGGCTGTCTATTTATTCCAACATGGTGTGTTGGCTGGCGGCAGACGCGTTTTTTTTAGTTTGCATGAGAGTTGTTGTTTTTTTGTCTCTCGTCTGCTACCTACCGCAAGCAAAGTTCTCCCGCTCTCGGCGACTGGTGTGGGTAGTACCGCTTGTGTTTCTGCACCTATAGGAGAGGCGTTTGTTTGCGTGTATTTACGTTCGTTTCCGGCTTTTTCCCCATCATGGGCGAGCAGCGTGGTGGGAGGCTTGTTTCACCGGGAGAAGGTGCTGCTGCTGAGTGATGAAATGCTTCTTGTTTAGGGAATCAGTACAACTGCGTCGGAGCAGCAGCAGCCTCAAGTGGTGGATTTGCACATGTGGAAACGTTGGCGGGTCTTTGCGACGGTTCAGGGAAATCGTGAATCTCGCCGCATATTTTCGGCTTTTGTCTGGCCTGTGGTTCCCCCCCCCCGTCTCTTTTGCGCGGCATGCAGCGGAAGCTGTACTTGTACGGCTTCGTCTGTTTAGATGACCATCTTTCTCTCCGCACCCACCGTGTTGTGGATGTACGGGTGGGTGGGTGGGAGGGTTCAGAGCACGGCATTCATCGCTTCGGGGATGAAATCATGTTTTGTTTCGATGATTAGATATGCCGGCCAATCAGACTTCAGTGCGGCACCGCAAGTGAGGAGAGGTGAGGGAGTGAATAGGCGGTTCATGGCCCCCTTTGTTTACCGCCCAATGGTGTCGACGCTATTTCGAATTTTGCGTGTTCATCGTGATGAAATGAATGATTTTTCACGATGTTTCAAGGGGGCGTCGGTCTTGCAGGCCTTTCTGTTGCACACGGGATAGGTCACCGGGGCACAACATCCACCGCCGTATGTTATAGACTAAACGGAAAGGGGCCCGGAGTCGGAGAACGCATAGCTCCAGTGGTAACATAATACCGATCGCTTTTTGACCGCTGCGGCATGTTGGGACAAGAGAAACCTTTGTGGGTTGGACTTCATGGATACAAAAACAAATTGATGTGTGCATATGTGCAGAAATTAAAAATTGGTTGCTGCAAAGACGGTTGATATAGAGCAGACCTATCATAGCTGTGGTGGTGTTGGGGGGGGGGGAGGGGGCGTCTAACGTTGTTGGTAGTGAGGTTAAGGGCGAACGGGCGGGGATTGAATTGTTTTCGAGTGTTCCCACCAGCGAGCGTGTCCCGCTTCGAGTATACGCGGGTGCGCGGTTGGCGTTACAAGTACAATCTATAGCTTCGCGGTAAAGGACTGCAACGCGTGCACTGGGGAAGGGGCGTGCCCTGAGTTGGGCAACTTGGATATTTCGAGTTTTTGGTCAGTGTATTTTATTTTTGTTTCTCTAAAGGTGATGAGCGTGTGGAAGGACCACAACGGGTTGTCGCAACCCTGTCACAGCTATAGCTAGTCGGTAGGTTTCATGGGTCCCATCCCATGAACGGGGATGGTTACGCTTCTATGACAAGGTGCGTGTTTGTTGTGCTTTGACGTTTCTCACATGTGTTTTAATTTGAACACGCGCGCGGGTCCGTTGTGGACTGCTGCTGTCGGCCGTGAATGAATTCGTCTCTCCCCACAGGGTTATTTTTTTTTTTGCCTCAAATACTCAAATATTCCTTGCGCTTAAGATGCGACTTGAGCGAAGCAGGTGCCAAGGTATCGCTCTAGCTCTCGTATCGCCTAGAAAAAGCACCATCCACTACCTCCCATATATTCGTTCGTGCTAGGAAGGAAGAAGAGTAGGCCGGTGTTGCACGCGATGCATTTGAAACTTCAGAGAGACCTAGAGAGAGAGAGAGAGAGAGAGAGAGAGAGAGAGAGAGAGAGAGAGAGAGAGAGAGAGAGAGAGAGAGAGGCCTCCGGTCATCAGCCGACCTGGTGTTCAAGTTCGGAATGAAAATTGTTGCTGTCCACCCACGCCACATCCAAGAAAAGCCGCCAACGATGTTGCTCATCTAAAGATCACTAGCAATAGCAACGTGTCGCCGTGGCGGCAGGTGCCACTCACAGGCACGCTGCCACAGGTCGATCGCGGTTGCCCCCTGCGGCAACGCGGACGAACCAATGACATCGCAAAAAACGACGGACGGTGATCCAAAATGTCGCTTGTTCGAACCTACACAATAGGGGTCGACAATCGAAATCAAATTCTCACTCGGTACGTTCAGGCGATTATTCGCGTGCAAAGAGTGAGGTGATGCTCTCCGACGGGTCGTGGTTGCCCGACATTGTCGCGCACACCGTTGTTAGCTTTATCAGCTGCCATCATCTAGATTAAGATGGGATGTGGAAACAGACCTGAAGCAAAACAGTATATACGGGAGGGGTCCCGCAACATAAAGACAAAAGTTTGGTAGACCCCCTCGAGATCGACTCGGGCCGATGACGTCGTCTGGTCTCTCGACCCCAACGGACATCAATACTCAGCCGATGCACAGGTTGGGTAAGAATTATTCGTATCTTCTCGCCCCCGACATGTTGTTCTTGCTGCCTGCACGTTCAAACAGTTGTTCCGATCTCTGCTCATGACCCTTAACATTCATCCTGATCCTGCTGGCTCGCATGTGCACGAGAAGTACATGTGGAAACTTCAACAAAACGTTGCAAAATGAACAACGAATGCGCTCAACCCCCACGTGACCGAATGCCTCCCTACAGCCTGGAATATACAGTAGAACACATCCACACCCCCTGGCACACACCGCTGCTGCCTGTTCGTGGAAGAACCCCACAAAAACAAAGCCACCTAAAACACGAAACAGGATTTCCTCTCGA
The DNA here is from genome assembly GCA_000310025.1 of Ectocarpus siliculosus. Taxonomy (NCBI): domain Eukaryota; class Phaeophyceae; order Ectocarpales; family Ectocarpaceae; genus Ectocarpus; species Ectocarpus siliculosus. The sequence continues at coordinate 1,667,720 of FN649743.1, read as the reverse complement.
CATCGGATAGAACAGGATAGGCCGAAACAGGATTTCCCTGGCCTTGTTTCTGCCACCCGAACGCACAAACCAGTCGAGCGGCGTAGCCACACGCCACTCGCAGTACTGCTGTGTTGGACTTCACCGCTGCGGGTTATCCCACTCTCTACTGACCAACGCGTTTAGCACAGGCTGTAATATACACCAATCTTCTTGCCACTCGTGTTTCGATCGGTCGCCCTTGGGCAACGCTCCTCGGTGCCCTCTTGTCGAGGCCGACCGGCAGCGACGCCATGCCGGGCACACCATGAAGGACCCACGTCAACACAGACAACGACCATCCTCACTCTCCAACCACCACCAGCAGCACGGTGCGTGGGAAGCTGCTGCTACACACTTGCTTGTGCCACCAAATTTGCGTCAGCTCTTTTGCGGTTTCGAACCACCCGTAAAAGGTCAACTGATCTGCCATAAACACACACACACCCCCAACACATTTTTGCTCCCAACGCGTGTGGGCCAAAAAAAAGGGTGATCGGTTTTACGGCTTGTAGTACGACGTTTCGAGGAACGGCATCGCGGTAACGGCGGTCGGCACCATTTTGTTGCGGATCTTGAGCATGACGTCGGTACCGTTCTTGGCGTGCGCCGTCTCGACGTAGCCCATTGCCACCGGCTTCTTGAGGCAGGGGCTGAAGGTCCCGCTCGTGATCTGCGAGAAACGCCAACAAGCGGGGCGAGGAGAGGCGAGAGGACCATCAGGGGGGGGGGGAAACACTTAGGAGGGCTATGTAGACGGTACTACCGCGCAGGCAAACCACACCGCGCAGAGGCCAGCTATCAAATAGAGGTAACGGCCGACGCTGATTCAACACAAGCATCGGTAACACAGCATTAGTGGTTGGGTTCTATAGAGCTTGATGGTTCTGCCTTGTGTCGCCTAGGTAGACATGACGCGCTACCCTTGTCACCACTTCACAGCGTAATCGATGCAAACTCCACCGATGCACGAAAACGTTCGGAGGCTGCACCCTTCTGCACAGCTTCCCCTGCACATCCTCTGCTTGGTTTTATTGGGGGGTATTGTGACGTCGGTACGTGTCAGATCTCTTCACATGATCTGTTGGCTCGCGTGGCCAATGTCTTCTCGAAAAGGCACCACGAGAGAAAAAAACTAGGACGAAAAACTATTTACTCATATAGTAGACAAAGGAAGTCACTGCCCCTCGACACACATGGCCCCTTTGGCTCGACTCCACACTCGACTATTGTAGGACATGCTGAACGAGAGTACTGCCCCCATGACATCGCAAGGCCGCAGGCGGCCGGTATCGACACACATACAACTTTAGGCAGGGCAGAGGGGAGAGAGAGAGAGGGAGAGAGAGAGAGAGAGAGAGAGAGAGAGAGAGAGAGAGAGAAAGAGCAAGAACTCACCGTCCCGATCTTGGTCTTCCCCTCAGCGTCGAAAATCTCGGTGCCGTCGCGAGCGGGCGCCCTCATGCCGAAGATGCCAACGCGCTTCCTGCTTTGCTTCTGCTCGGCCGCGATCGCAGCAATAACAGGATTCGGTTGAAAAACCATACGTAGTCGGGGCACCGGGAAGGCAGCGGGGAGTTTGGTCAAATACGTTTTCGTTTAACCACAGAAAGAAACGAGAACGGTTTTCCGTTATCTGGAGAAACTCATTTTCAGTACAACTCAAGCAACAAGAGACAGGAACAAATCGACTCCGCAAGAAGGCGATCAGCGTATCTTCCAACACGGACATGGCAGACCAACTGTTTTGGATCACCGCCGTGTGCAGAGGGTCCGAAAGCGGGTCGAAAACACGCACCAGAACGCACCCCGGATACACCGCAGAGTCACCTTCTACGGCTAAACGATGAAAAAAAGTGTAATTGATTCTGACCTCGAGCACAGGTTGACGACATGTCACGACTTTACGGCCGATGAATCACACACGCGACTTGATGCTGACATCGAATCGCTTTTGGTAAAGAATGCCACGGTGGAACCCGAGGTCGGTTAGGTGGTTATCGTCCTCCGAATCGTACGGACACTCTGATAGCGTTCTACGACGCTCTTCGACAAACAAAAACCCTAGCCCTTCCCCCCGGAGAGCACGAGACGAAAGGTGGCATGAAAAAACCGTACATAGCGCACCAGCAAAAGCAAACAACGGCAACAGCAGCAGCAGCAGCAGCAGCAGCGGCGGCGGTGGTGATGGCGGCGGCGGCGAATCTCCTGGATACAATTTGTTCGCCTCGGAAGGACGTGCCTGACAACACCCTACTACCGGTATAGTCTGCCACCGAAAAGCCAAGCCTAACCTAACCGATATCCTGACCGATAACCTAACCGACCTTGAGCTTTCCCTCGGGGGTGAGGAAGTGTTCCGCGCCCAGGAAGCCCTGCTCAAGTCTTCGCCGTCCCTTGGGACCCCCCATAGTCCTGGAAAAAAACGGCAAGGCGTACAACCACAACGACAGTCGCAACCGTAGGGCAGCGAGGGTCGTTACACGGATAAGAAAGAGTCCTTTGCGGTAATTGGCGGAAACGTGTCGAGCCTACACGGCAAACATCAGTAGCACGAGAATGGCAAACAAACGACACACAAATAGAACATTTTCCGCCACACACCCAGCATCGGCAGAAAACACAACAAAGCAATGTGTACACGAGACGGTTCTCTGCTTTGAGATTTTTCAGTGATGGCATGGTGCGCACCCAACGCTAATACCGTTGTGCACACACTCTTCAAAAAATACTTCCTGTTTCTCGTGCATATTCTTGTCCTCGCTAACCATGCCAAGGATCCCTCTCCATGGTAACACGTAGCACGAAGCACCCACCGCTACCGCCGGCCGCATGCTCCGCTACAGACTTCCTCTTGCCCTTGCTTTCTTCTTCTCCTCACTCACCACGCCAATGACCCCTCCACCGGGTTAGTAGTGGCGTCGATGTCGTTCCCGTACAGGCAGAGCCCGGCCTCCAGCCTCAGCGCGTCGCGGGCCCCCAGGCCCGCCACCTCGACGCCCGAGATGCCGAGGAACGACTCCGCCAGGGCCACCGCCGAGTCGTACGGAACGCTCACCTGGAAAGCAAAAAAACACGATTTGCCAAAAAAAAAAAAGGCACGTCAATCAGTCGTCCCCGCTTCAAAGACACACATGGCTGTTTTTCTTTCGAGAGTCTTTTAATGCGGGGACTTTTCTACTAAGATTTCAGGGGGCAGTATCTCAACAATCCCCGGGGTCGATGGGGGCGCTCTACACCCCAAAAGTGGTCAGGAAACCGCGGCTGGCCTCTTACAGGCAGGTGGCTTTGAAACTGTCTGTGTGCCTGTGTGGCGAGGTGGAAACGAGAAAACACGAACGACTGGAGATTCTTGCTTCGTGACGAAGGGTCAGCTGGCTCCCTTCCGACCGCTGTAACAAAACCCGTAACGACGCCGGCCTTTCTTAGGCGCAACGGCCCCATCGGCTGCTGTGAAAAATGTATGGCAGCAGCTACTGTACGAATACTTTTTGCGTTCAGCACAGGTGGCCTTGACAGACGACGGTCTGTGAAACGGCGACTTCGAGCGGTTCCGAAAAGAAACGGTGCTTTCCTGGGTCTTGGCTTGGTGAACAAGTGTAGCTTTAACGTTGTAGCTGTATCAACGGCGACTTGAACATGAACTTCGGAAAGACACCGCGACTGAGAATTTTTCGAGCCTAAAAGTCCGCGGCACACATACCCCACCCCACCGAAGCAAACGCCTCAAACGTGTACCCCATTTTCGCGCCCCTCGGGCCAAGTACAAACTCCTGTAGATTGCTGAAAACCCAACACCCAAATCGACGCGTTTGGGTGGTAGAGTCATCCCCGCTATTAACGACCCCCGTTGTCCTTCAAAGGAAGCGTCCTTAACAGCATAGGCTACCCCCCTTGTTGTTTGTACATTCTGCCGGGCGCCATGTTTTCCAGAAAACAAAATGGCTTTCTAAAAGCGGGGACAACCCGGAAATGTAGGTTTGTACCTCGTAGCCGTCCTCGCCAGTGTAGCCGCAGCGAGTCACCCGGCAGCCCTCGATGCCGGCCACGGTCGTGTCGACGCCCGTCATGAAAAGCATCTTCGTAACGTCCACTCCGTCGGGCATCAGGGACTGTGTGGGTCATCACGTCGAAGACACGGATCTCTCTTATCAGTCGCCACAAGGTACATGCTGTCGTGGGTTCGGCGCTGACTATGATCTAATGGTTTCATTCCGGCTACGTGGGGTGCGAGAGTCATTGTGCCTATAGACGAGAGGCACGAAAGGTTCGATCGAGTTGCCGATCGACGCCTGGAGACGACGGCGACAAAAAACGCGACGTGTGCCAGGCTGCCTTGGACGCCATCAAGCGACACATGAGGCGAACGGCCGCAACAAAACAGTTTGGCCGATGGTGGCTTCGGATATCTACGAATCGAAGGATATCTGTTTCGGAGATAAAACGAATCTGGTCTTGTCAGTCCGATCGGTCCAAGCCTTCCAATCGAGGCATCAAACGACACCCGCCTCCGCACAGAGAAAAACGGAAAGCTCGGGCATCATCTGGTAGATACGATGACGACGCGGGCCCGTACCTGGAGGGCGGCGGGGGCGCCCTTCCCCTGCAGCGCCAGGAGCTGCTGCGTCTCCATGTAGTCCATGTGCACGTCGCCCTTGAAGTCTGCCATCTGCTCCTTGAAGTGCGCCATGTCGCCGTGCTTGCACGCCCCGTTCACGACCATGTAGATATAGTCCCCGGCGTTCGTGACCTACGGACGTAGCGTGGACCAAACCGACGGATCGATCGGCCGGCACAGGGATGTTAGACGCAGAGGCACTCGACGGACCAGGAGATGCATGTATTGTGGGTTTCTGGTGCTTTCAAACCGCCCGCGGCAGTTCCAAAAGGAATAAGAGCGTAGGAACGGCAGCACCACAAAGTTTCAGATGTGTACAACGGCGGGGCGAGCGTTACTGCTGTGACCTGACGCCCGGGTGATGCAGAGAAAACGGAGCAAAACAGGGTGGCCGCTACTTCTCTTGACCACAGCAACGCTGATCGACACGCAGCTACTCCTAGAATGTAGCTCCCGATGACAACACAAACTTCGACGCGAGAACAAAGACACAGCACGAGACTTTCCATGACTTGTATTCAATCCGGCCGGCCAAGTGCTCGACAAGGACCAATATAAAAGCGCTCGCCTTTCGTAGAGTTTGAAAGCCTACACAACCCCCGGGTCTGTAGAAATTTGTGCGTATGTGACACGGGTGAAAAATGTAGTTTAACCGCTATATCCTTACGTGTCTACTAGCGTAAAAGCGTTCAGACTATCGGGCAAACCACCAACGCAGCTCTTCGGTGGCACGGCCGAGGGGGAACGTCGCCCCCCCACTTCATCCATCTTTACGGCGGCGGGTCTACTCCATACCGCCAGCACACCCGTTACTAGCGCCCACACAGTGACGTTGTTCAAGACAACAACGGTTGACAGATGCGACACGCTCGCCGCCAGGTGTCCTTGTGTCAGGCAACTAAAAGAAGTGGATAGCGCGGGCATCCTAAAAGCCGAAAACAACCCGCCATGATATCTTGACAAAACCTTACAGTAGTAGACAAGAGACACGAAAAACTGCCCGCAGAGGGACGTGCATGTTGCTTTGCCCTTCCAAATTGTGCAGCACAACACCCCTCGTGCCCCCTGCTGAGGCCTCCCTAGACAATTGTTCAATATGGTTCTGAACATCACAGCAGTCCAGCGCAGCTGTATTGATCATGTCGGATGACGTGACATGAAAAGTCGGCGTACAGTAGTAGATATGCATACAATAGCACGAACAGAACTCAGCGCGCCTGACTTCAGACAATCGACGCTAAGGATGCAGGGGAAGGGCTCGATCCTCTGCGTTCTATTGGCTTCCAGCAAGGCACAAAGGTCCAGCGAAAGCGCCGCTGTAGCCAAGGCTGGTGTCATGTGACGGGTCTCGTGCGCGCGTACGTGTGTGAGTGCCTGCTGTCTCCGGCGGCGGAAACACTGCAAGATAGATCAGCGAGATATCCAGCGGCATGTTTTCACGCGGGTATCCTGACCTCTGCTCTACCCTGCCTGCGTCTTCCTCCCGTGCTAGACAAAGCACTCACCACGGTGTCGTCTACGATTCCGCCGTTGGCGTTGGTGATGAGCGTCAGCCGCCCCTCCCCGGCCTTGAGCCCCTTGATGTCCCCCACAACGCACCTCTCGATGAAATCCGCCGCATCCTTGCCGGTCCACCTTATCTGCCCCATGTGGCTCACGTCGAACACGCTGGCCTTCCCCGGCGCGCGGCAGTGCAGAGTCTCGTTCATAACCCCTCCTCCCTCGCCCTCGTAGAGGACGGGGAGCTCGTAGCCCGCGAAGGGCACCATCTTGCCCTTCATGTCGACGTGCATCTGGTGGTATGCCGTCTTTTCGAGAGGGCCGGACGCGAACGTTGCTCGCTGGGCGTGCTGCTTGAGCGCCTGGCTGCCGCTGCCGCCGTTGCAGGCTCGCGCCGCGCAACGGCGCAGCGTCGTGCTGGTTGCTTGGATCATGTTCTATGCGAGCTGCTTATTCCAGTTGCGGGGGGAGAAGGGAAAGGGATACTGGGATACTGCTACCGCTGCTGGGTGCTGCATCGATCGAGGAGGACACGCCAAAAAAAAAAAAAAACACGCGTGTTTATCCCGCCGCAGGCCCCCTGACAAACATGCAAACATCATTCAACATCTTGCACACCCGCCGAGCTTCACCATCTACTGCAGCTCTCTCTCGCTCTCTCTCCCTACTACTACTACCAGAGCTTCTTCCCACACATCCTCTCTAAAAGCATGGCGTCTGTGGCGGTGGCTAGGTTTAGTGGCGCGTTGAGGTCGGGAGCCGCCGTGCGGACCATGCGCGCGTTCACGGGGCCTTCTCCGTCTCTGGCAAGAACGGGGTGGCTCGCGGCGGGCGCGGGGAACAAGCGTTGCATGTCGACGGTCTACGCGGAGTCGCACGAGTACCTCACAGTGGTAAGGGGTGGTGTTGTTGCGCCAGAGGCGCTTTTGATTCTCTCTCCTTGCTCCGCCGCCGCGCATATGATCCACGCCGGCTTTTAGATGTTGTACTCATAAAAAGCAAGCTGGGGCACGTTCGCTCTCCTTGCTGTCTGTTCGAGTGCTCCTGTGATCTCGCAGGCAGCACACGTATGCACTCCAGTAGCGGCGTCGCTTGCTTGACAACATCTTAAGGAGAAGAACGTATCGCTTGTTGGAGCGCGCGAGTGGTTTTGTTCCGGAAGCACGGCATTGTCTTGATTTTCTTTTGGGTTGATGCTGCTGTCTCTGGGTCCTTTTTGTCTCTCTCTCTCCTTCCCGCCGCCTGCCATGAGGCGCGACGACGACATTGCTTGTTGTGGGGATGGATCGTGTGTTGCGTTTGCTGCCCTTCACCTCTGGGACTTGCGTGTAGGGCTCAGGACAGGCACGGTTTTTAAAAATCCAATCCATGCTCAACAAGAGGTCCGGCCCTTTCTTTGGGCGAGGATCTCTCCTGTAGAAAAAGTTTTAGATGACGAACGCGGTTTTTAAGTGCAGGTTAAAACCACTATGAAACGCGGGCGATCTCACAACTGGGATAATTGGAGTGTGTTTTGTAGTCGTGCCTCGCAGTGTGCTGTGCCGGCAGCTCTCAGATAGGACTCGAGAGCGTTAGGTTGTCCTTGAGTGGGTCCTACCTCACACGTGGTGTTGTTGCTTCTTGCTTTACTTGATGTTATCGACAGCACGGAGAGTTGTTACAGTTTAAAGGACACCTTGCCGTTCCCGCTGTTTGGCGGCAAGCCCTGACCCCATCTTGGGAATGTTTCCCTCTAATACATCGCAGTATATACTGCGGAATAGTTTCGACGATGTAATGTTTGGGATCAAAAGAGGCCTCCGGCTACGGCACAGGATCCACCCATGCTTTTTTAGCGATATTTCATTCCCTGTCGTTGTCTGAATTTTATCCCCATGCATTTCCACCCATCCATACAGAGTAGCCACAGCAGCAGTAGCAACTGAATACGTTACGTTGTAGGAACCTCGAATTAGCGAATTCTCGCAACGGGAGATCGACCGTCTCCATGTACAACCGCTGCTGTTCTTGATGGCCCTGGATCCGCTGGCACTTGGCAGAGGTATCCCCCTCTGTTATCGTCGGCCATACATTTCCCTGCGCCATCCCTCGCGTTTTCCATCCCACAACGTCCATGCGGGCTTCTACACTGCAGTCCCCGATAACGACTGCTCACTGCTCCGCCTACATACCCTTAACCCCGATCCCCATTTCATAGGTGATGCCGAGGGGACAAACCCGTTCCCGTACAATCTGTTCTAGCGGTCGAACTAATTTTACACGCGCGTTGGGTGTTTTTTTTTGCATGACCCACGCTTCGGAGTGCTTGACTCTCACCGCATTCTGGTACAGTAACTGTATGACGCCGGTCGCGAAAAGTGCGGAGGTGCCTATGGTACGGAGGCGCAGATAGCAGCTTTGCAAGGACGGAGCGCCCTCGAATGCCTGCAAATTAAGGACCTGCTCGTCGTTCAACGCACGCCGGGCTGCCGTGTGGTCCTTTCTGCCCCCGCCTATTTAGATGTATGGGGGCAGTGTTTTTGCGCAAGAGTGTCTGGTGCCTTGTCGTCGACAAGAATGACTTGATACTTCCTCGCTCTTGACGACAAATCGAATGAAGAAATTGACATGCTTTTCATGCTGCGCTCGACCGAGCTCATGTATCAGAGCTGAAATAAACCCCATTGGCCATTAACGTTTTGAGGTAAGTGAAATGTTGGGCTTGCAGAGAGACGGGAGACTGCCGTCGCATGTACCGACCCGTGGTCTCGCACCGGGCGCTCAGGGGCATGCATTTGGGTGGGTGTCCACGGGCGATCTTGACCAACGCCGCCCGGAGACACGGGGTGTGCGGCATGGTCAGAAAATGCTTGGTCGAGAGCGACAAGCGCGACGCAGCAGAACGGCGCTCTCTTGTCGGTGTTCACGCTCCGTTGAGAGTCGGACGAAAGACGTACCACCTGCGCCAACAATATTAGATCCACACATACTTGTACATTTTAGACGTTGAACGCCTGTTGACGGACCCCTCCCTGCGTTCCTTTCCTATCCGCGCGTCCCCCGCGACTCTTGCGCCCTTCCCCCTGTCCCCGTGGTTGCGTGTTTTGTGAACAGGAGGGGGACACCGCGAAGGTGGGCATCACGGCCTTCGCCGCCAAGGCTCTGGGAGACGTGGTTTTCGTAGATCTCCCCGAAGTGGGCGACGAGCTCGAGGCCGGGTAAGAGGATTTGTTGTTGTTGTTGAGGATTTGTTGTTGCTCTCGTGTTGTTTGAGGAAGGTAGGCAGTGACGTTCCACTCCACTCGTGGTATAGTAGTATGATAACGCATCATTAAGTATAGTAGGCACGTTCTTTGCGGGGTCTGAAAGCAGATGTTGTTCCGTTCCACGAGACTACGCACGTGAGGAGGAAACACGGCGTGCGATCTTGCGCGAGGGAAAATCATGGTCCGATTGCGGAATTCAGAACACGCACGTCACGTGCGAGGTGTTCGCAGCTGATTTCAGTGGCGAGAGCTGGTTGGTGACCCCCGTTTTTTTTTTTTTATCTCCTTGCTGCACGAGACGTCCACTGTAGATGCGCTTCCTTTTGGAGGATCCCCGGTACCTTTTGTTGCCCCGCACGGCCCCATCCGCTCGTGTTAGTCGATGTTTCGAGTGCCTTTCCATTAACCTATAATAATCGCAAGTATCGTGTGCTATTTCGGTTTTGATATTTGTGTATGATAGGGATTCGTTCGGGTCGGTGGAGTCGGTGAAGGCTGCCAGCGATGTGTACTCTCCGGCCAGTGGGGAGGTGCTGGAGGTTAACGAGGTAAGCGCAGCGCCTTCCAGGGGCTTCGTGCGTGTTATTATCAAGGACAACCCGGGCCAAAACCTAACTCAAGCAACTTCAAGCATGGTGGGAAGTTTTTTGTGACGCGTGTTTTGTGTGGATATTGTTCTGTTTCGATTGCCGATTTTTTCCTATGTGCTCAGTTTTTGTCGTCATGGTGTGCTATCCTCTGTAAGGACTCCCCACGTTGTGCCTCGGAACTCCACCTGGCTCGTTCTTGTTGTCACCGGTCGTTGTTGCCCGGTGACCCCTTGCACACACACACACACACACACACACGCCGCCGTTGCTTGGCCGACCCTCGAACTGGTTTGCATCTCCTCTGTCGCTACGCCCAACTGCCATATAGTTTGTAATTTAGCTCTCTGAAACATTGATACCCGTGTTTGGAGCTTTCCTACCTTCCTCCCAGTTTGGCGGGGTTTGGAGGGCTAATAGTGCTTGTCATGAGGAGACACAGAAAAGGGGACGGAGCACACCCCCTAGGGCATTATCTACATCCACGGGGATCGGTTTGCGTAGGATGTTTTGCAGCAAATCTCCAACGAAGTCGTGTCTACTTGCACCTCGGAGTAGCTGCGCACGGAAGCAGAGGCGGAAGCAGAGACGAAAGGTTGTTGGTCGAGGTCAACTAGCTTGTCAAATTGTGTTGTACAAGTTTTTTTTTATGGAGAGTTGATCACTGTGGGTATTGACGGAGGTTTAGTTTGTCTCTGGTACTAGTGCGCTGCCGCTGGTGCTGCTGGTGATGTCTTGCAATGAAGCTGAGAGTTGATCTCATTGCAGCCTCCTCCTCACTACCCCAGGCGCAGAACTGAGTTGACGTGGTCACAGCCGAGCACCGTATGAGATAACATACACACGAAAATGACGTGGATGTGTTGATTGTTCCTCGTCGGCGACGGCGCTGGCAGTTTTCTCTGCTCCATGAAACGTCGACACGTACCTCATACACCATGTGTTGGTGACTTTGTTGCATCAGGAGTGGTCTGTCTCCGTGTGGTTGCCGTTTTTCCCACTATTGCTTGTGTATGCCTTCGTACACAGAGCGTTGGTGACGTGTTTTTTTGCGTTTTGTCGCATCAGGAGTGGTATAACCTCTGTTTCCATTGGTTGCCGTATTTCCGACGCCATTGTTTGTGTGTGGCGAATTCATTGTCACTGCTGTGTCGTTACCAGGCGTTGACGGAGAGTCCTGGCATCCTAAACGAAGACCCCATGGGCAAGGGCTGGTTCATCAAGATCAAAATGACGGAGCCCGCCCCCGACACGCTTATGGACCCCGCGGCCTACGAAACTCACTGCGAGGACTCGGCGTAGACAAGAGCTGCCATAGGGGTGTCACGAACCACGCAGCAAATGACAAAGGATGTGTTATTAATGGCACTGCTCGAGGGCCATCGTAGGGAGGGGGTAGAAAGCATGATTTCTTTTCAGGAATCGCGTCTTGACTTGGTGCGGTGCTGCTGTCGGAGAAGCCAATCAGGGCGAGCCTTTGTACGTCCCCGCAGGGGGCGGAAGAGGCAACATGTGTATATTTCTTCGAAGGAAGTGAGGGTAGAGAAGTTGGTTGTCGGCGAAGTACTTCGAAACAGTGTTTGTTGAAACATTGAACGTTGCGCACAAAGCGCGTGTAGGAAACAGCCCCAACGCCCATCAACATCGATGTGTCGTCGTGATTGATTTCTGACCCTCAGGTGCCCAGATCTTTGCCTGTTTGTGATGGAAAGTGATGTATCTTTCAAGGTATCGCTCGTGCTGAAGCTTACATCTGCGGCTACGCCGAAGCAGTTGTTTAGGAAAGTCGTTGCTGATGATGGCAATTTTTTGTGTGCCGGTGGTGGAAGGACAACATATTTTCTTTTTTTTATTTTTTTGAATGGAGCGCGTCGAACACTCAGGAAACTGAAGCGTCGCTCTCTCATTCCGCTTTTTGTCTTGCGGAACGTGTCCTCTCATGGGATGTTGGCTACCCGCATCTTTGATGAGGGCATGCCGTCCTTTTACCGCCAAGGCATTTCTAGGCGTGCGAAATCCTGCTTGCCTCTTGTTTTACCCGTGGCCGGAAGCGGGACAATGTGGTTGAATACCGTCGCTCACTGGGTTTGATGATCTGTGGCCGAGGCCGGGAGGTTAACCAGAATGTATCGCTGACGTCGGCGGTCGCTAAACGTCGGCGGTCGCTGTTGTTGTTGAATTCGGAGGAGAAACCTCAACGGACGAGGATCGTCCTACCGCTCTATTATCCGTGTCATCTGTAGGACTCATGAGCACACATTTCAGTTTTCCTTGTTCTCCTGGAGGTCTCGGGTTTTGGCGCCAAGAGACTTCATGAAATGAGCTTGTCGTTTGAATTGGTTACGTCATCGAAAACTGAGTTGGTCTTCCGAAAGCGTAAGAAACGGGGCCAGATGTCAACGATCGACGGCATTCATTCCAGGAGTGATATTTTTTTGTGGAAGAAAGCAAAGTTTTACGGCGCGTGGGACAGGCATCGTGGGCTCTGGTGTGCTCCTCGTCTGAATGACGTCTTGGCTGCAATAAGTTCGTTCCTCTCACGAGAGCTACGTATTTACCCGGTGCTCTCCACCGCGGCAACCGGAGAATGCCAGGCGTGCGAATCTCGTTGCTTGAGAATCTCTTTGTGGACTGCCACGTATTTTGGAGAAGACGAGTCTCGCGAACTATTGTCTGTCGTTTGGCCTCGCCCCTACTCACTAGAGCCACTCCAGTATGAGGGCTGTCGATGTGTAATCTTGACGAACTCCGCCATACAACGACGATCCCACATTTTAATCTTCGTTCTCTAAAAAACTAACGCAAGCTATTTTCCGTTCGCCCGTTCAGACGCAGACACAGCTCGATTACATACTACTGCCACGCCGCTGCAAATACCGCAATGTTGCCAATCTTGAGGCACAGAGGTTTGTGACTCGCTCCACATGTCGCGTGGTTCCTCGGCCCCACTCCGCTCGGCGCTTTCCTGCTCTGCCAGCTTTGTTTGCAGGATAAAACTTCTTCTCTGTGCCGATGCTGACTCGTTTTTTCCCTGGTTTTGCCTGCAATGAATGGCGGATACGGGCCCTACTGGGATTGGATGGAGTCACGTTCGAGTGGCATGATACCCACCTAGATGACACATAATTTACGCACCCATGACACATCATTACACACCTACATCAGCGGCAGCGACCGAATAGCGAAGAAACCCCTTTGGACGGGAAGAAAGGTTCTCTGTGAAAACCATCGCTGGCGGCCTTGTCAATCAAGTTCATTAATTCTACAACGCACGGCCAAGGTGGGTGTTGTGGGGAACGCACCGCGACCATACATTTCCAATAAACGACTGCAACAAGAGGGCATTCAGCAACGAGTGTAGGTCGGGTGCTCTCCCCCCCCTCTCTCTCTCATTCTGGGCGGCGAGTGCTCGCGAGACGTGAGGGGGTCCGAAGAGTGTAGACTACTGTAGATGGTGGGTCCCCCACGTGTCAGTGCATGTTGCGGAGAGGCAGATGCGCACAAATCAAACTTCAAAACTGCGACTGGCGGATGAACTGAACACCATCCACACCGCCAAATTCCCAAGCCGAGGCAGCAGGAAGAGGAGTTGGGGAGTGCTCACGTACCAAAGCCTACGCACGTCAACAACCGACGGTGCGTGAATGAAAGCGGTGATTGAGTGTTGTACCTCTCGCTGAAAGACTAGTTCACAACTCATCTACACTGTACACAGCCGTGATCACCTGTAGCAATGAATGGACGGGTTACAGACCTTTCCAGTATTCGTGCAAGCTTCAAGAGCTGTATTTGGGTTGCCAGAAGGTGACATAACAGTGCTCATTGCCGCGCCCAAGGCCAATTCGTGTCTTATCTTGCATATCCCCTGGATCGTAGAATAGCGGTAGCCTATATCGCCGTATTCATTGATTCACTGAACCCCCCACTTCGAACACGGTCGAAACCAGCATATATTCCTATGCTCCAGACCTGGGAACGATGCTCTTGACATTCACAATATATACTCCACAAAGAAGCAGTGGCAAAGGACACTTCCACTCACAGTAACTCTCTTACAGACTGGATGCCCAAATGGGGACACTTTGGGGACACAGCACAAAAAAGTGTGTATGCCGCACCGTATCTAGTCGCCCTAGGCTCCGCTGTGTGAAACGTACGTGAGAACCCTTGGTCTATCATGCTTGAGTGAGGTGGTACCCTGTGCGATATGCTGTAGTTTGCCTCTTCTCGACCTCTGACTTGCTGTACACAATGTCCCGAACCGCGTGTCCCCTTGGTGGTATAACGGTACACACAAGCAAGCTTGGCACTGGAAGCAATTGCAGATTCACTATATGAAAAGTTTCCCCATGTGTTTTGGGGACACTTGCATTCTGAAGTCAAATCACCCTTTGTCTCGCAAGGACGTAGGCACTCTCCGATTTCTTTGGAGGGACTGCAACCCCTCGGCCAACGACTGACAATGCGCTTTTCAATTTTTTTTGTTGGCGGAGGGACTGAGTACTATGTACTGTAAGTAGGGGGGTCAACGACCACCACACGATGATAACCAACCGCTACGCCCCTGATCTCTGTCGAAGGTGCCACCTCCATTGTATGCGTGCGTACGGTACTCGAAATCCACCAGGCTGTCTTTTGCGCCAGCTGACCGCTGTAAATGTAGACTTTACCACACCACTGAACGTGAAATCGCAACTCCCAGCAGTACGAATCACTGGCGCACTCGCTCCAAGGTCCCTGTGTGATTTGCAGAAAAGGCTCCTGTGTTACGTAGACTTTGTGCCATTGTCGGCTGCGAACGATAATTCAGCTACATGGAAATGAAACAACAATTTCCGCACTTTCAATGAATATCGGACAAAGCACACCTTTTTGCCTTAATCATCAGCGTCTCATCCTGTCCCATCCAAACTGCTCACGTCGACTCGACGCCGTGCTTTTCGAATTCACCATGACTGTAGTGCCGCACCACAGCTCCAGTATTGCGAGAACGAAACCCTTCGGGGGCCAAGCACAATATGGTGTACACGGTGACCCTGACGAACCCTCTCGCTAGTCGGGGTGAAGAGGGGGAGCTGCTCATGGAATGTGTGGCCAAAGAAGCCTCACACCTCGCGGCTGACCCTCGCCACGCGAAATGCCAACGCAACATTCATTTGGTGGAGCCCCTGCTGGGTTGTTTGAGAATTTGCTCGATCGAGCCATCTTTGGCCGTACAACCTTTCCTATCACGGATACTCATTGCGTTGAAAGACTTGGACTTGTCACGAGTTCAGCAGGACACCTCAGGACAGTCTTGGTTTGTGTCTGCAAGCAGTTTGTATGTGAACTGGGGAAAAGCTTTGTCATCGCAGCTGAAGGTTGTCCGTCCGCTTTTTTGCCATGCCCTCTTTCGCACTCCCAGGAAGCAATCTTCATGCTTGTTCCGCCATCGTAGAGTGACTCACGTTTCCTGGCCATCATCCGTGGGACAGATATGTACGACGATGGTCACGGGGCTACAGCGCCTACGTTCAATCTGGATTCACTCTACACGCAGCATACCCCAACCACCTATGTGTCTACTTCCGATAACAATGTAAGAGCAAATGGGTGTACAGGGTCTCCAACGTTTTGCAGGAGAGGCGGCTGTACTTGACCGAACTTTGTGCCAATGTCCCAACCCCTCCCTACTAGAGAGACCAAATCAGTCAGCTCTTGGCGAGTGCACTGCTTGGCACCCAGGGACCATGGATGGATATGATGGCTACAGTAGATGGTTTTCTTACATAGTGCTCTTCAGAAGCATGTTAGTTAGTCTAGACCGCAGAGCGAAGGCCCTCTTGGCCAGGGGCGAGCCCGCCTTTTTACCAAGTACGGCCATTTTTCTCCAGGAGCAACCACACGAGTAAACTCTGAATGCTCAATCACGCATGAGGCGACAAACCTTTTTGCTAATGGACAAGTTATTGGACTGCGATCGACATGCATTACACCAGAGAGTAGAAAAATACCACCTCTTTTAGGTGCTGCCAGCATCGCGGAGGGGATGTGAAATATTCGAACCACACATTCGTAGGGTACCGGGCGGGCCGTGCCTTTCTGATGCCCCAGCCTCTTGGTCGTTGCCTGAGATGCGGTGCGCAATCGTGCCTCCTCATGCCTGTTTCCCGCTCACCCACAGCAACAGCCCCTCCCAACACCCCGCCACCTCTGCTTCTGCACCCACCAGAACCGACAGTATCAGCAGACCAGCACCCAACGAACAACCCCGCGGAGAGAGGACCCGGTGCACTTACTCTAGCTACAATACAGGATGGACGACCCTGTGTGGGCGGGGCTCCTCGCTCTGCTGGTATATTATTGTCAAGGTTTTGATCGCGTACCCTGTGGTTCGTTACCCCCCCGGCCCTGCAGTATAGTCTACATACGGGACTCATGAGATTTTTGCCGATTTTTGAAGGACAACAAAAGTAACATCAAAGCAAGAACACCCCCTGTAGAACACAGCAGCAGAGGTCCCCGTAAACAGGTGCGGTTTACATGTACGTAGAGAAGGTTCAATACTGGCCGGACGCAATACAGCATGCACGTGTACAAGATCGCTGTCTCTTGAGGATTCAAGAGACAACAAATGCCAAGACCGGCAGCGTTTGAGATATGCACACATGTACATACAAATATAGGTGTTGCGGCGTTGCGGCCCCGCAACATTCTCGTGGCGACATGGGATATCCGCAACACGAGACGGGGCCTCTGTTGCGGCTTGAATTGGCATGTGCACATGTGTTGCCCCCTATAGGAAATTGAAAAAAAGTATGGACAAAAAATCACGCCGCAGGTTTCAGCGGGGCAATTTTGTTTCATCCCCTCCCCAGATTGGACAAGGCTGAGCCCAGTTCTTTCACCACCTCGTACTTCTCACACAGACCTCAGCGTGCCACCAAAGTACACGGGCACCTCAAGTAGATCATACCCTCCACCGGAAAGCTGTTTTCACCCTTTGATTTTGCTTTGGACGCGAGAAATGCCTCACGATCACATCTGAGTTGAACCAGCTTTCTGCTGCTGCGCGCAACCTTTTCAGCTCTTGGGAGCCAACTTTCACCGAGGCTTGCTGAAACACTGCGGTCCCCCGATTCGGCCGATACTTGGCCTATCGTAGAGATAAAAGACCATAGAACGAATCCATGATGTGCACGATTAGGGATCTCCACTACAGCGTCCGCAGTTGGCCTGCGAAAGTCGGCCCAGATTCAAGTCTAAACTCCAGTAGTCAGCAGAAGTGGCTTCCAGAACGATCATGCGTCTACCTCCGAAAACATATAGAAATCCAAGCCATGGAAGCACGCACCGGACTTTCAACGCCGTTTGCTGAAGACCTAAACCCAACCAAACCTGACAGAAATTGGGGTGTGTGCGTCTCTATGTATGGGCAAGGCATATCGGATGTGCACGATTAGGGATCAGCGCTACAGCGAGAGGTATAGCAGAATAGCTCAAAACTCTATGCGGAGGGACCGCCAGGCGATGTGATTCCAGGATTTGTATTGTCTGCATAATAAAAAAAATATGGTAATTTTTCCATAGGGGGCAACACGTGTGTGTGGTTGCGGCAACCGCAGGTTAGGAAAAATAAATACAAACACAGAGAGACTACCCGTTCGAGATATACCCACGGTCAGGTTGCCGCACATTAGACCTGCGGCCTACACAGCAGTACTGCTATAACTTGTATCTCAAATCTCAAACGCCAGACTCCGTAGAACTCGGAACTCGGAAAGTTATCCGAACCTGAAAAAGGAAACCGAACCGTTTTCCGAACCAATTTTCGAAAATGCGAAATGTCAACCCGCACATGTTTGTTGTGCCGCATTTTTTCGCTCACCACGCACCACTCCGCATCATCAGTGCTACAACAGACTCCCCGGTGCGCGCTCTCGGCAAGCAAGGCAGACAACGTACCCACCGGAGACGGTGACAAGAGGAGGGAGGTGATAGGTGACAAAAGGTTGCGGCGTTTGCAGTGTTTGCCTGATGAAGCTGGCGGTGTGTGGTGTCTACTTTGCAACTTATGGACCGAAAGCGAGACGAGAGAGGAGAGAGAGAGAGAGAGAGAGAGAGAGAGAGAGAGAGAGAGAGAGAGAGAGAGAGAGGCAGAAGGGGAAGGACAGAAAATAACTCTCGTGGTGTATCGTGTTGTTTCCAGACAAAGTTAGCAGACTCCTGCTGTAAGCGTGACAGGACCCAGAAATTCTGGTTTTGTCAAATATTCAATCGATGCCCTCGCGTCGCCCACGCATTCTACAAGTTAGTTTTGCTTACCGCCGATGGGGCATATATGGGCTGCCCATGGGCGCAGTGGTGCCCATTGGGGAATGCCCACGGGAAAGCCCATGGGCAGCTCATGGGCGGCCAATGGACCGTCAATGAGTGCCCTTCAACCGGAAACAGTGTACCACTACATAAGCAATAGATTATCTGCTTTGAAAGGGGCAATAAACGACAAAAACCCTAACGCTAACGCCAACCCACACGATACGTGCTAGGTTGGCGCTGGGTGGCTAATTTCTAGGTTGATGTGCCGGTGGCTAAGTTGCAGGTTGATACGCCGGTGGCGATGTTCTACATACATAGGTTGAAGTGCCCACGGTGGGCAGTTCATGGGCTAGCTCATGGGCAGTCCATGAAGTGCCCATGGGCGGGTTAGCAAACTGCCAGTAGTGTGGGAGATTGCTCTGGCCTGCAATCGCTGGGGGTGAGCCGAGGTCCACCATTGGGCTTAGGCCACACAGCGACAACCACGGAGACACGATCCTGAGTCTCGCATCAAAGAGAGGCCTGGGAAAATTCCTGAATTGGGTAGATAGGAGGTAAAGCCGTAATCGCGATATCGGGGTATCTCCTGTCGGAACTACTTTGGCAGCGCCTTTACAGCCCCAATGCCTCGGTTTGGAAGCCAGGGCTGAGCAGCAGCGGAGACCCTTGCGGGGATATATCCCAGATGGGAATGAAGGGGCGGCACATCTTGTGGTTGTCCACACAGCACGGGTCCATTTTTGCCCCGTCCAATATACCTGCAACAGGAGCAGAAGTGTGCCAGCGCCCTGTGAGGCAGTGTAGCGGCGTCAAACGCGTCGTCGGCGATCGGCAGTCACTCTTGGGCGCCGGTGGGACTATCGTTGAGTGCTACTGTGCGTGCGAACCGTTTTTTGTTCATCGTAATGCATGCAGAAGCATTACCGAAGTCAGTCATCGTTGACCTGTACAAAGAATGTTGGCCTGACGCGCCGCCAGACAGGTGGGCTGTGCATGAGAAGCTTCAGAAGACAACCCTGTTTTCCATGTGGATCATACAGGCACAGCGCCGTCCGCCGATGCGCCTTTCCAGTGCCTTTCTCACATTCTTCTTCCATGTCCAGTGTTTCAGCCGGAAGGGTAGTCAAAGTTTCTAACCGAACAATCGAAAGAGAGAGAGAGAGAGAGAGTAGACCGGCTGTAGACTATTGATGATGCGAACCCGAACAAAGCAATTTCAATCTGTCGGATTTCGCCTTCATGCCCACGCACCCTCACTCGCACTAGTGACTAAAGCACGCGCTGCAAGACGCGCTTGGTTCACCTGGATATCCGGATCTATCGGGTACTTGGTGGCGGGGGCCGAGGTGTTTTGTTTTGCTTGAAGGCAGCGTGGCAGGACTCTTTTGACTGATGATGCGACCGGACTACTGTAGAGCAGTTCTCTCGAGATCTAGCTTCCTCGCATGCGTGACGGGATTGAAAGTTACGCCTCGTGCACGCGTTCAGGCCGCTGAATATCGATCCGCGTACGTCTGCGTGCTGTCCTGGAGACGAAGCCATTCCCACTGCTGCCCAAACCTCAACATCAACGCCACGAGAAAAAGGACGTACTCCCCACGTCTCGGTCCAGGCGAAAAAGCGCGAGCTGGACTGCAGATGGTAAGGGCGAGAAGGCTGCCCCCCCTCGCATTGGCAGAGTTTGTCCGCCCACGGCTAGAGCCCTTGTACGATGAATATATCTACGCCGTTCATCGGATTCTCTATTCACGCCTCCCAATAATCTCGCCAAGTCTTGTGGCGACCAGCCCACACGGGGGCGAACTGTGGCACATGTCGTTCCCGGCAGAATCGACCTGTTGATGGTGTGTTCATAGTTTTTGAGACGTGGTTAACGCCGAAACAACGGGAACGATACGCTCTGGTGTTGGTCAGGTGGTCACCCGTACCAACAAAGCTTCACCTCATGTTGTCGTAACGTATCGTTTCACCTGTACCGACCGCTGACTACTGACGGAAATGAGTGCAACATGCGGTGCTCCCACGTGGCTGTGCATTTTCCGTATTGAAATCACGTCTCGCCCACCCGCTCACCGACATTATGTTGCTCTCAATGGACTGATATCAGGAGAGGGAGTGCCGTCCGGCTGGACCCCCAAACAACAAAAAAGCTAAAGCTATGGCTTGGGGGAGGTAATCCCGTGCGCAGGGTATGTACATGGGCGACAATTGCAACGCCCCAACAGTGCTTCACCTCCTCCAAGCCGTAGTGAGTCGTCGTTGCCCGCCACTTGCGGGGGGACATATGACACACTAAATGTAGATGGATATGCCAAGGGTCACCATAGTTAATATTGTAGATAATATTGTTCTCAAACCTATCCTGCCTATAGTACGTTTTACTCGTCGTGTCGCCCCGCCCCTCCTCTCTTAGCCCTGTACATTGCACGCTTACCGTAAGGATGCGAGAGAACGCACGGGGGTGCGATGGATTTTCAAAGCGTATTTTCTCCACAACTAGGAGTTAATTAGGGTGGTGATATCTCATCGAGAGCTTTCCTGAGAGGTATCAGTTCGCGCTCGCACCCTCCTGGTTGAGGAGAAATTACGCTTCGAAAATCGATCGCACCCCCGTGCGTTCTCTCGCATCCTTTCGGTATCCTCTGTTACCTTGCGATTCGGGCGCCGCCGCCAACCGGAATCGGACGGGCTTTCAATTCCCTAGTATATGTTCTCCCCGAACCCAAAAACAATTAATTAAATCAAACACCCCCATATATAATAATATTGTATTGCGTCCCCAAAACTGGACTATAAGTAAGTATATAATGTATATACTGCCTATGTTCTCCCCAAACCCAAAAACAATTAATTAAATCAAACACCCCCCATACATAATATCATATAATGCCAAAATAATGGGTACCAGCCGCAATGCGATTACACCAGGACCACTACTAACTGCTGTGCTGGCTCTGCTGGAGGTTACGGAGCCTCTCATGATGTTGTGCCTATCTTTGAAAGACAGGAAACTGAACACTGAAGGACACAGGGAGGGGCACCCGATACAGTTGTGGTTTGAATCAAATTCAAGAGAAAACGAGTAGATGCTGGCCGCACGCAATACAGTAGTACACAAGCACAAAATCACCACTTCCCGAGGCCTCTCCCCAGCAGAAGGCAACATAGATACGTAGAGATGGATTCGTTGATTCGTTTTTTTTTTATTTCATCAATATGACCCAACGAATCCATCTCTATCGAAGAAAAGAGTCTAAGACAGATTCGCAATGAATCCATAGCATCAGCGAAAATTCTGTTTTTCCACGATTTTCCGAGAAGCACACAGCACACAGTGATATCTCCCGCGTGGGTAAAACCAAAACTCCGTCCGAACCTGAAAATGTACCCGAACCGTTATCCGAACTTGTGGCCCCGCATTGTTGTACCGCACACCGCACATTCCACTCTTACGCGAACGCACTCCAACAATGCAATATCAACGTTGCTACAGCCCCCCCCCGTGGGCACTCTTATCAAGTCGGCAGGCAACGTGCAAACCGGAGCCAGCGACTAGAGCAGCGAGGTGATAAGGTGACAATGGTTATGGCGTTTGCATGGTTTGCCTGATGGAGCTAATATTGTGCGCCAGTACTGCACGGCTGAAAGAAAAATGGCGGTGGAACAAAAACTATCGGTTTACACAGCAGAGAAGCGCGACAGGCGTACATCCACCCAAGACTAAAGGCTCACAGCAGTAGACTATTCCCACAGCTATCTAGGGAACCAAGATTTGCGAAAATCCGTGAACCGTAGGCTTCAAACTTGGCGGTGCAACCCGCAGCCCCTCCCCGAAAAAAATGTGTCACTCGTATCTACGCAGCGCAACCACGCTGCTGCTGTGCACCCGACAAAGAGACTAAGCACGAGAACGCACCCACCACGTAGTCAATCGCCGCGAGAGTTTGAGGGAAGACGAACTGAGCGCCAGAGAGTATATTGTTCAAGAATTCAACTTGATTAGCGGAGAGGTTCGAGAGGTAGGCACGGATGAATTTGAAGACTTGCGTTCGCATTCAGGCACCGTGCTTTTGCCCTGCCACGGTGCCGGCTACACCGAGTATTGGTCATGCCAGCTGCTGATCTTGTGGCTATACAGCACTTTGAATTGTGCTGCAATACGAACTACAGGTGGAGTACTCTTCAATGGCGTCAGCTAGGTTTGAATTACATTTGCTGTTGGGGTGCCCTTCTCCTGCTGCTGCTGCTGCTGCTGTTGCACCGCACACGCTTTTGTCTGTTGACTCGGGACCCTCTCCCGGCAGCACAACTCTCCTGATTCCCGAAGAACAAAAAATACAAGAAGGGTTAGGTAGCGATAGCACCACGGCAGCTACACCAACAGTGAGTTTGGTCACTAACAACGTTGTGCTTCTCTGATGTCGCACGCAGGCAACGGCCGGCCTATCTCCACGTTGAAGTATTTTTTCTCACAGTATGAATACGCACTATTTAGCTTAGGTGTGTGTCGTAAACGCGAGGAAAAACTTACACACAAGCACTGCACGCAACCCCGGGGGGCCCGAGTTGCCCAAACCTATCTAACTCCAAGGGCTGCCCTTCTTGCCGCACAAGGTTATTTGCTCAGATTAGCTTCGCCAGAAGTAACGTTGGGAGCGTGAGCTCGGAAACACTTCGACCCTCTCTCTGCGACAACAACACGAGCAATCAAGAGAGCGGCAGCAGTCGCCTCTGCCGTTGATCGTCCACTTGGGTCTGGAAATCACAGCGTTCAATATAATAAACAAGCTCCCTCGAGGTGTGAACACCTGCCAACCCAATGTGCCAGCACCAAGAGGATATCAAGTTCGTCAAAAAACATCATGCCCGAACACAATGATACAACAAAGAACATGTTTATCGTCAGTACAAACGACAGAGGCCCGACGCGTTCTCGTCCCGATAGGTTCCAGGTTGTTTGCCGAAAAAACACGAAGAAGAAAACACCATGCCAACAAACACGGAACCCCAGCGTGGTTGAAAGAAAGGAGCCTCCTCCGCCCGTCCGTCTCCCTGAGCACCTAGGTACGAAAATTGGTCGGGCGAAAACGCGAACTCTAGCCGGCTGTTCAGCGTACGGCTTCTGCTCCTACGATTTATAACCTGCCACCCCGGGTCGTCGTAATTGCCAGAAGCATCCAACGGAACGCAAGCGAAGCACGGACCTGTTGAACCACCAAGAAGGACGCGCAAAATATGGCATTGGACACATGGGTAAGAATAAATCAGATCACATGCACCCTTAGAGGTTAGAGCAAGAGAAAGGCAGCTCCGCTTACCGATCTTTCGTCACGATGTGGAGATCTGACGTGCAAGAATGCCCGTCATAACACCCACAACCCCAAGCCAAGTGCCTCAAGGAATATTACATGCATCTGCATGAAGAAGTAGCCAAATGTCGGTTCCTGGCGTGCTTAACGATGTCCGCAACACCATCATCTCCATCTGTGTCTCCGTCACTCCACACCAGGCCGACGCCCTTCTCGCTCAACCAGTTAGATTCCTCACCGCTGGAGCTAGATTCGGCCGAATCCCACTTCGTCAAATCGTCGAGTCCACCGACCGAACCTGTGCCGTTTTTGTCCGACTCGGGGTCCTCCTGCTCTACGTTCTTCGATTCCGCGGCCTCGCCGGAGAAAAAGCCGATTCCTGCTGCTTCCTAGAGGCTAACTCTCCGCATCGCCTCGAACAAGCCTACCAGCTGCCCGCACGACGCACATCCTTGCGTCTGCGTCCTCCTTGTCCTTCTCGACTAGCCCTAGGATCGACTCGAGAGACCCTCCTTACCCGCTTTCGGGTTGGATGGTGGCTGTGCGGATGCATTACGGCGAGAACGCAGCATTAAGTCAACGAGATGCTTGTCCCAAAGGGAGTTTGGAAGAGACCAATTCCCGCTCATTCGTGTCTCCCTTTGCTCCATCTACTCTAACTAATCGTGAACTGCTCAAGGGCGCCGAGGCTATGCTGGCAAACAAGTCCAGGACGAGTTTTCTTGGGCATCCCCCTTGTAAATCCTCCATACCTACCTTCGCGCGTTCAGCAGCTAGCCAATCGGCGACGTCCTGCCAGCAGCGGATCTCGCCTCGACCGAGGACTTCATCCACCGTCGCGCGCACCGTGCCCAACGGGTCTGGAGGCGTCGACGCCTCGCCCCCCAATCCACATGCAGTGTTCCTGGGTGCTCTGGCTGTTCGTCATCTATCTCTCTTCATGCCATTCAACCGGTCCTGATAGCGACGGCCGCACCACCAAAAACGTCGCTCACTGCTGCACTCCCCTCCGCGACATGATCACCTGCAGCATCCACGGGGTACCATCTTGCGCGGCTCTTGTCCGATTTCCGGTACACCCACAATTACCGCAAACGCGAAACTCTGCCCTCCTTTCTTCCTCGGCAGAAAAATCTAGGAAGCAGTCTGGGCGTTGGCAGATGGAGTCCTGGCTGGGTCTTTAAGTCTCCAACACGAGCTATGATAGAGGCAGGGGTTTCCCTCCTTGTGTCCACGCGGCCACGAAGGCTACTGCTCGCCCTAACCGGTCCGCGCGGAGGTAAGTGAAATCCCTGTCATTCGGAGAAAGACCTGTGGCATGCCGAACATAGCTTCTCATCGGCCGAGTGCACTCCCCCCCCCCCCA
>FN649743.1:1620234-1640772 GCA_000310025.1 Ectocarpus siliculosus | reverse complement strand
CCCCCCCCCTTCCCCATTCATAATTTAGCGCGCACGCTCCATGCTGCTTGTTTGCTACACTCCTGGGGGCATTTGCGACACTCGGCGCCAGATTTTGTGTGCAGCCCATCCGCATTCCATACGACCGCACGCCTTTTTTCGCTTCTTTATTGTTGGTTGGCCTACAGATAGCACAGCTGGGGCAGCTTGTCTCCTACCCGCATTCCGCGTGCTTGGCTGATAACCGGCTTGTCTTGGGTTCCCGATGTGATTCCTACGCCGAGAATCAATGCAGTGATTCCCCACGGCCTCTGATTTTCGCCGTTTCGTCTTCGGCAATCGCGCGATCTTTACGGGCCTTGCCTCCCTCCTCGCCTCGCTGTATTGCTTGGAGTGATCCTCCTCCACGATCTTGCTCTCAAGACTGGGTAGGCCACCCGTATCCCTAACAAGAGGGCCTCCTCTTGCGTTTCCTGCCCGACCCGGTCTTTCCTCCCGTCCGACGGACGCGTGCCCCGGCATCTCTCGCATCACGCTTTGTCGCGGCGACGGGGTTCAGGTTGCCCTCTCTCCTGCTCCGGCTCGGTGGACGTTCACTTGTGACGTCTGCTCCTGTGTTGTCGACCACTGGTTGACGCGGGGTTAGCGCGCCTTCCGTGAGCTGGCGAAGGGTTAGTATTGGCTGCATACCCCCGCTTACGGGTGTAGTAGGGCTACCAGGCTGGTTCCGAAGCGACGCCGGTGGCGTACCCGGTTGAGCTGTGGGACTGTTAATCCCACAGGCCCGTTGGCCCCACCTACCTACCCGACGGTTCATCTGGCAGCAGCTCGACCTATCCCGGCCGTTATTCCAGGGTATCCACCAAAATGACAAAATGTTTCGTTACACGTACAGCTTACGCAGGGGCACGCCTATTCGTGGTCTGGGCATGGTGTATCCAATGGATGTGCATGCGCAACATGCAGAGGGTACGTTCAGACCCTAGGCGCGGGCTCTCCTGAAATTTGAACTTTGAATACACCATGCTTATCCCCTGCCGCACGTAATCGCCTCAAACATTTTGCATTAGGTGACAATACAACCTAGGTATATGACGGCAGCATATTAAGGGCGCGAAACACCAACCTCGCGCAGAGATCGTTTCGCGTTTGAAGCTCGCTCCCTGATCTTGGAGCTACTGTATTGTGGTACGCTCTAGCTAAAGTCGAACTTTTTCACCCTACCGTGCGTCACTGGACGTATAAAGCATACCCTGGCATGTTGTCTACATAACTCTTTTGAAATTTGGACCGGTTGGCCTCTCGTTCGCCCTCTAGAGCCGGCGCTAGGGAAGTCTGTTGCCGAGCAAGCGGCCTGATCAGAGAGGTTTCCGCAAGGGGCTGCTTTCCCGTTGGAAGCTCTCTTTGGCGTGCGTACTTTTTTGTTTTCAGCCGTGCAGCACTGGTGTGTGATGGTCTGCTCGGGTCCCCGAACTACATACAACAGACGTCGAATTGTCGTGCGTTTGCATGGTCTGCCTGATGGAGCTGTGGTGAGTGTGATGGTCTACTCTGGTCCCCGAACTACAACAGTACGGAATGTCGTGGTTGGGCCGAGCGAGAGAAAGAGAGAGAGAGAGAGAGAGAGAGAGAGAGAGAGAGAGAGAGAGAGAGAGAGAGAGAGAGAGAGAGAGAGAGAGAGAGAGAGAGAGAGAGAGAGAGAGAGAGAGAGAAGAAAGAGGGCAGGAGGGGGCGGATAGGCAAGATTCTCGCGGAATATTGTCCTGTGCTGTTTCCAAATGTACAGAGCAGTACACGTGAGAGGGAAACTGGGGGTCGGCCGAGGTCTGACGGTGGGCCTAGACCACACAAAGACCACCACGGAGACGGAAGCTCGAGCCTCGTAGGAGAAGGGATTCCTGAAAGCCCTGCGTTGAGATGAGTCCTGAGTTCGGCACATGTATAATACTGCGCAATCGATTTTCGGCTTGGGATGTCGTTCAAGACGATGTAGAACAAACAGGAGGTACAACTATTGGCGATCGGGGTATATACTTTCGGAACTACTACATGTCCATTGTGGCAGCGGCGGCGGGACGTTTGTAGACTGCGGCTGTGCGTTCGGACTGTTTTAGTTTTTTTTCATCATCATGCTGCACACAAACAACCGCAGCCAGTCGTCGTATTTACCAAGGATGTTGAACCGACTCGCGGCCCGAAATCTGGGCTAGAGGCTGGCTGGGCCAGAAGTTTCATATGGGGTATGCATGAGCAGCTTCAGAAGACAACCCTGGGGGTCGTGGTATGCACGCCACCTCTCAACTGTCTCCAGGTCCAGATGACATACTGATATACACAGAGAGAGAGAGAGAAGACGCAGCACCCTCATCTGTAAAACGCGCCATTCCGCACATAACCGGTCTCCGTTGTATGTCCCCGCCTCAGCCAGAAGCCTCAGCTCAAAATCCGCCCCGACCCCCCGCTGACCTAGATTTTCGATTTCTCGGCCTATGCATGCGTGTGTTGAATTTTAATTTTCGTGTATTTCCCTTCTCACATACATACGATATGCATATCTGCTAGGCGGTGGTGGTTACTCGTGCATACCCTTGTGTAGCAGAGGTATATGGCATCATGCTGTGCTCCGGTTGTCTCACTTGTTCGATATCCGGTACGCCTCCTCTATTGTTGCATTATTCGTGTTTTGCAGCACATATCTCCTTTTTACTCCACACTGGATTCCTTGCGGTTTCCCCATCACCTGTGGTGTGCTCTGCTGTGCGTACGTCTAGGATATTTTCTCCCTCTGTCTCTCGGTCCATGCTACCGGCTCTTGATTCTATCTAGTTGGTATAACTATATTAGTCCAGTCTATGTTAACATCTTGTTGAACTTGCCCGATGTGTTCTTGATTTTGTGTCCTTGTGCAGACAAAAATTGTCTGTGGTTTTTCCCGTAGGTAGAAGCTATCACACTCGCCCCCAATCCCCACACACTCTGTAATTTGAGCCAACTGTTTTTTCCCTCGTCCTTTCGTTAGCCCTGCTCAGTTTTAGTCTTTTTCCCGCCTTTACCCCGCTCTCTCTTTCTCGCACCCTCTCTCATCACCGCACTAGGTGGTTCGAAAGAAGCACTCCTAAAGCGACTGCTGGTACTTGTCGGTGCTGCTGGGTCGCGCTTTCCGCTCGCCTGAATAGGTGTGTCGGAACGTAGGTAAGGTTTCCTTTCGTTCATTCGGGTTTCCGCCGCCACGCCCATCTGTACTTTGGTTGTGAACGGCTACCGCCAGCGCTATCGATTGTTTCCGGCCTGTCGTCGTCGCGCGCGTTTGATTGACTTGATGGGTGACATGTGGTGCACTGGGGAGGAAGAGTGGTCACGCTACACCATCGAAATGCGGGTTATTCGGGCACAGCGCTGTCCTACGATGCGCCATTCATTGCAGTGTCTCTCTCACCTACTTTCTTCTTTCCGTTCCCAGTGTTTCAACCGATAGCGTAGTCGAAGTTTCTAGCCGAACAAAGGAGAGAGAGTAGACGCGTCATTTCATGTATCGGCTGCCCGCTGTGGTTCATTCTCTCTCTCTGTCATTGTCTCTATCTCTCTCTCTCTCCACCCGCCTCTTTCTGTCGCATTTATGCCCACAAGGAAAGGCGCCACCTCTCTCAACATGCTCCTCAACCGGTATGCAAAGACGGAGCTTGCCGAGAACAACAAAGCGGCGAAAGAAACGATGAAAGGGGAAGGGCAGCGAGTGCTGGACCTCATGTTCGACACCAGGTCAGCTGTCCTGCCCGGCGACCCTCTCTCTCGCTGCGGGGGGGTCGGACTCGCAATGTAGCCCCCGACAGCGTATGAGGGCTGGCTCGTGCCTGATGATGTGGCTCGTGGCTGTGGCTTTGCCACACGGAGTAGTTTACTGGTTGCTAGCCAGGGTAGCTGGAGGCCAACTTTTGCTGGCAGCGCATCTTCTGGAACATGTGCATTATGCGTTCAGTGGGATTCCAAGGCTGGTGTATCTCAGTTATTGGGAGCATGATGAGGGAAACTTGGAAGTGGGCCTGGTGGGGCTCGTGTCACCTCGCTATCTCGCTGGATACCATCACCAATCAGTTAATTCCTAGTGCTCCTTGCTCATATTCGTCGCTTCAATTATCAGCATGAGATCGTTGCACCATCTGTGACTTATCACACCGCGTATACGTAGCATCGTTGCATCCAGCACATACATGCGCATCGTCTATGCTTACTGCACATATTCTACAGCAGTACTGCGCAGTATTTCACCAGCTCTCTCCCGACAGCAGTAGTAGTGGTAGTCGGGGGTTGGATACTCACGAATTCTCCGCGAACTAACCTTGCCTGCGTAGGTCCGCGCCCCCCATCATGGTGCCTTAGACATGCTCCTACAATACACGAAGCCTACCTCAAACAATCTCTTGGAATGAATGCTTATAATGACAGGTGGCCCCATGAGATGTCAGAGTGGCTGGCGGCTCCACTTGAGAGCGCAGTGGTCTCGGGGCATGAAGGTCTGGCGCGGAAGCTTGTGCAAGCGGGAGCAAAGGTCGGGGGAGTCGCGTTGCATGAGACTGTTCGAAGAGGCCATATCGCGATGGCGGAGTTGCTGTTGGAAAATGGAGCATCTGTTCATGACGACGAGGACGACTATGGCACCCCCCTACATGCCGCTGCTGAAGGTGGTAGCGTGGAGACGGCGCGGTTGTTGTTGCTCAATGGGGCTGATATCGACTACCAGGATGGCAATCATTCCACGCCACTCCGCCGCGCCATAACTGAAGGGCACATCTCTATGGTGGAAGCTCTCTTGGCCGCCGGAGCTGACCTCACCGTTCGCTTGACCGAGTTTGAAGTGTCCGCACTCGACTTCGCCGCTTTAAGTGATCATGTGGAAATCGTGCGAATGCTAATCGATCACGGGATGGAAGTACACCGTGCTAACTCAGACGGCCGCACGGCTCTCCATTATGCAGCGAGAGGGAACACGGCAGGCGCCATTGATGTGCTCGTCGGAGCTGGAGCCGATATCCAAGCAAGGGATACGTCGGGCTCCCGTCCCCTGCACTGGGCTGCCGAAGAGGCGAGCCCCGAGGCTTCCCTCGCCCTCTTGAATCTCGGTGCTGAAGTCAACGCCCAGACAATATCCGGAGAAACAGCGCTGCACTATGCAGCAGCCGCAGTCGGACAACGACACGGCTCCGCCCAGGTGGTGGACCTTCTGCTTAGGTGGGGTGCGGACGAGACGATCGTTTCTAAGCAAGGAGAAACGGCAGCGGATAGCATCGGGACCCGAAGGTGTCATAGGACCGACCCCGAGGATGACGAGCGCGCGCGGAGCCTGTTGGCGCGAGCTCCAGCCGACAGGGCATGGCGTCGCCGTGGTTTGCTGGTCTTGTGCCGTGCTCATCCCGACCGGCTGCAGCTGGGTGGCGACTTGGCTGGTTTGGTAGCCGGGGTTGGAGGGTTGGAGGAAGTTGGCGTGTTCCGGACGATCGTGCTTTATCTTTGAAGAGCAGGGAATGCATGCGCGCATGCCGCGGCGCTGGTACAGAAGAAGAAAGACTGACGGCGTTGCGATCTCCGTTGGTTGGGTTGTGCTCCCGGTGGGCTGCCCCGCTCACAGCTTGTGATCTTAACACATCGTGTGCAAATCGTTGCGACACGCGCTATGAGCTATGAGATGTGTTGGAGTTTTTTTTGTACAAGAATGACTGGTTCTACTGATGGGTTTTGTGCAGTATTGTGAAGGCGTGTCTCCAAGTCTTTAACCGCCAGGCGAAGACAGCTTGGGCGTCTGTGTGTTTGCTCTACCTACACCTCGCACGAACAACACCTGCAGTTTGAGAGGACAGCGTCCCTCGCTGCACAGCGTAAGTCATACCGCCCAACAAGTCGTAGACGTAAGGTTCAAGAGGATTCACTGTTACAAAGCGGTTGGTGTTTTCTGGAAGAACGATGTTTTGCCCCCGGTAGGTATGACTGCTGTGCTACAAGTCAGTGGTGACTTGCTGACTTGGAGCATAATGGATATGCTGTATGTACACCTATCTGACAAAAGCACAACCGGGTTTCAAATCCCTCTAGGGCCATTTGTGACGACTTTTTTCCGGAAAGGAGTAAACGCCTAAGAGACGGTACATTCCAGTCGTCCAAGTGAAAAGACACAAGTAATCCGCGCGTAAGTCGACGAACTGCATGGGGCAGCGCTGATTACAGGGATTACAACCCTGGGGATAATTCCGAGGTCTAACAGCTCAAACGAGTTGAAAGGACCCCGGTTGTATGTAGTACTCTTGTTGGATGTACCGCATATCTGCTATAATACTACAAGTCAGCGCTGACTTATGGCGTAGGTTGTACATCAAACAGCCGGCTGTACGTCTCGTATCGGTCGGGGTAATAGGCAACTCGATGTGGGCACGGTGCTTTGTTCACTGCTAGCTTCATTGAGTACGTAGGTGCTTGCCTGCTGTGTTACTAACTAGAGGTAGATTCAAAGGAGGGATCTTTGCCCTCACGAGAGCGGATCTCATGGCAGCACAACCACGTCATTCTGTCAAGCTTGCTGCTCTATTCACTATTCACGGCTGGTGGTGCTGATGATATTTCTTCGTTTCGATTCGACTGCGGTGCTCGCTGATATTATATATATTGAGCTGGTTTTGGCTGATTTGATGTTCAAGTGGTGGCGTTTACTGGTGTATGCTCCTCACTGCAAACCCAGCCACGCACTTTTGCTGTCTGCACATCCACTGCAAGCAAATCCGCTTGTTTGTGTAGATCAACGTCGGGATCGGAGGTCTGAGGTCGAGAGTTTTTTTTCGAAGCGCCACCAGTAGTAATATGTCACCCACCCAAGATCCCTGGGAAACCGGATGGAACTCCTTTTTTCGGTCGTCCGTCCGCGGCCATTCCCAACTTTCTAGAAGCCAACAAGGAGCACACACAAGGCTGGCTGCCTGCTGCCTGCACACACGCAACCACCACGAAACCAGAAGAGGCTGAAGACACAGATGACTTGCCGCGGGTTTGCAAAGTCGGCCAGGCGGCTGGCGGTCTCGCGCAGGGGCAATGGTTCTACGGCAGTTTATGCGATGGGCGGTTCCGTTACTGCGCCAGCAGCAAATCTCCCCGCTTTTTCGGCGATTGCGTCCGGCGAACTGGCCACCACGACCGCTGTCTTCTCCAGAAGGAGCAGCAGCAGCAGCAGCAGCAGAAGCAACCGCAGGTCCAGCGATGGTGCTGCGGTCGCGGCGACAGGCGTCTCCGATGCCCCAGCCGCCACGGAGCGTGACCACCTTGCTCTTGCGAAGCCCCTTGATTTCGACATGGCGTCCAAGGTCGAAGGGCAGGAATCGCAGATGGTTACGTTTGAGCTGGAGCCCGGCCAAGTCATAAGGGTGAGTGAGTTGAACGATGCCTGGGTATCTCAAGGCTGTGGAGTACGAAACTGATTCATCGTTGGTGTCATTATTATTTCTTGCGAGAGTTAGCTCGGATGCACGCGCCTCTGGTGCTATGTAACACACAAACCATGCAAAAGTACATGGTAGTCCCATCCTCAAAGTATCGTCATCGGCAGATCTTTTGTGGGAACTTGTACGTATATACTACAAGGCTCCCCTTCGGGAGGTAGATGGGCGTGCCTCCCGGGGGCGACGCAAGAGAACATGGCCACTGCTATCATGGTTACATCGTTGTAATCTCAACCTTCGGTAGTGCCACGGGTAGTTTCCGTAAAACTGCAGGAGAATACGTGTACCTCGCCGCAATTTTGCGGGGAAACTTTTTTTTCTCACCGTGCATGATGACTCTTCGCATGCGATTGCGGTATCGTTGCCGTAGATCCTACTTTCTTCTCCTGCTGTGACAGACTGCTGCTGCTGTGATCTTCAGCGACATTCTTTTTGGCGGGAGTTCATCTATTTGTACGGTCATCGCTGCGAGGTTTCTGCGCAGATTCTCTGCGATTAGTCCGGGTAAAAACATTTCCTCTTGCGAAATACCCCGCGGGTACTCGGGAATAAAATAGAACGGGCGTCGTTCCCTATTTTTTCGGTGTTGTCCGCTGTGTAGCATTTGGAGTGTGAGTCTCAAGGACACATACCATAGAGGGCAAATGGGACCGACCGACAGACAGCTAACCTCGCACCATCCATCAGCCGCGCTTCGAGCCACAACGGCGTCCCACCTCTTAGATTGCTAGCAGTACTTGAATGGCCTACCCGCTTTACTATTTAAGCGGTTCAGACCTTTCTCGCGGGCGGGCGTGTTTGTTGTGTTCCTCCAGCGTGCGCAACCACGAGTGAGTGCAGACGTGTGCGTTTTCGAAACTGCTGTTATATGGAGACCTGTGACCAAGAAAGGTGTTCTTCGCTGTTCTACCCGCTACTGCTGTGCTGAAAAGAACGAAAAGAATGTTGCAGCTGCTTCAAAGAACATGAAAGACTCTCCAAGTCGAACGGCCGCCTGGAAACAGAAGGGAAAAGAACACCCGAACAGCCTCCACCGCTAACGACCAGCCAACATCAATGTATGGCTGTACATATACATGTGCACGTGTACACATGCAGCTCACCTTCGAAACTGTCGCCGTGTGCTGCGTCTCTGATCATGGATATCAGTTTGCGTGTGGATCCGCCTCATATTTCGCCGCCGGGCCATACACCCCGCACGGGAAAACTCTGATGACCGGCTGCGCTCTGATCCAGAGCTCTTGAGGATTTGGCTGCAACGGTCAAGGTTTCCGGCCTGTTCGCGAACCGCCTACCTGCAGCGTAGAGTGTTGGATGATAAAGAGAAACATGGAACCTTTGCACCATCATCATCCTTGAGATCACGTGATCCTTACTTTTCGTCAGCCAGGCCCCATCCGGTGTCCATATGTGAAGGGCTGCGTTTAACGCGAGGGTTCACAGCAGCAGGCACGACGCGCAACTGAGCGTGTGAAATTTTCGACAATACAACGCCCCGAACACGCAACCTCGGAACATATGTATGTTAGTTATTGGGGTGTGCCAACGTATCTGTTTTTTTAATATTGTGTGCCTGGTTTCACGCAAACCCTGGTCAGGCCGAAGCGGGCAACCTCGTTTTCATGGAGGACGGCATCGAGATGGACACCAACACCGGCGGCGGCGCCAGCAGCATGTTCCGGAGGTACGTACGATACGTGGTACGCGAGGGCAGAGTGCAGGAACGGGGGAATCGTTGTTGACTCCCGCCAAGCACCATCGCGCCAGCGCACGGGCTTCCGCCGCCGACGCGCCGACGCGCCAACGCTTTTCACCCCTCTTGGTCTCTGGCCCCGGAGGCGTTCGTCCGCTGATGCTTCGTGGGCCACCGCCAGGAGGGGACGGGCTGGGCGTGGAGAAAAGAAATCTCGCTTGCTGTCACAGTGCCAAGTTTCCTATCGCAAGAATCTATTGCGAAGTACGTGGTTTCTCGTGCGTCGCGACCTTGGGGCATCCTCACCAGTTTGACAGCTTCTTTGCAAAAGTCGCCGCGTCGTCGATGGAGAGAGCAAGAACACGCTATGTATTCAGTGAAAGTCCTCACGACGAGCCTTTTGCCGCCCGCCGACCCCTCCTTGCATATATTATCTGCGTACCCCCCTCTCTCGTGTGCCGCCGAGAAGGGTAATCACGGGTCAGAACATGTTCGTGACGGACTACGTGAACCGCGGCGACGCTTCCGGCAAGGTCGGCCTGGGCACGGACGTCCCCAGCAAGATCGTCCGCCTTCCCCTCGCCGCCTACGGGGGGGAAGTCATCTGCCAGAGGGGAGCGTTCCTGGCCGGAAGCCATACCATCGACATACAGGTGGCTTTACTACGCCGAGAAGGAGGAAGAGCAAGGTCAAAAAAGGGCGGGGAGGGTCCTGCAGTGTAGTACGTACGCATGCATGACCTTTGTTGCGCCTAGGTTTTTCCCTGTCTCGTTTACCCCCGACGCTGTATTGCAAGAACGCACGAAGTTATGTTCGCCTTGCTGATGAATGGAGACGTTTACCCCTCTAGTATTTCCTCGACATTTTGAAGGGGGACCCGCGTGTGTGTGTGGGAATTGAGTAAGGTATGTACCCCTTCCACGTGGTTTCGCCAGCCGGGGCTCTCAGGTTTTGCCGCGGTTCATTGATTGTGTGTACAACTCTTGCTTGCCTTCGGACATTTCCTTGGGGTGCCCTGTGATGGCCCCGCATAGCCCAATGCCTGAGGCTTCCCGCTGCATACATGCCGGGCCGCTGCTGTGCTTACCTGAACTGAGGCCGCGGGGCCGCCACGGAGTGCAGAGTGATTTGTTGCCGAGTGTTGGTGTGATGTTGCTCCAGGTGTTGTCGGCGTTGTGGCCCTTGCTGTGGGAAGCGCGCCTGTTAATTCTGACAGCAGGAACCATTCTCCAGAAGCGCGGTTTCCCCTCCTCGCAGTCTTTGTTGGGCATGTTTCGACGATCGAGTACACATCGCGATCGTGTTTTTTTGCTAGATGGCGTCTGGGATTACTTCACACATGCTAACGCCGGCATTCTTCCCCCTACGCGGGAAGGGCATGGTTGTCCCACTTATTTGCTCTAAAAATTAGTTGCTTTCCTGACATCCCTTGTTCCTTTTTGCGTACCGGTCCGCTCTCTCATTCAGCTTGACTTGTCTTGGTAGTGCCTTTTCGTGACCTGACTTTGCTCGCGTGTCCATCGCCAACTTCGTCTTCCCTTCTTTACCGGTGCCTTGCAGACGGAGTTCACAAAGATGATGGCGGGCTTCTTCGGCGGAGAAGGTTTCGTCCTCCAGCGACTTACCGGAAAGGGCGATGCCTTCGTTAAGGCCAGGTACGGTACGGTACGGTAGGGAAAGGCGCGCGGGTGTATTGGTGATGGTCCCGTGTCGCTCGCAAAGTGATGGTCCCTGTCGCTTACAAGCACGAGCGCGTTCTGGTTAGTGGCGTATCGGTCGCAGCGGTGCTGGTGGAAGAATAATTTGGAGAGGCTTCTTTGCTCGTTTTGCAAGCGATCGTGCGAGAATATTGGCGACACGAAGTGATTACAGCGACGCGTCGTCTAGGGTTAACTGGTTCCGACAGCAGTGACAGTGATCTCCGGGAACGGAACCCTCGTCATGCTGAAGGTCTTGCGGCGTAAATGGTGCCTCTACAAGTGTCCCGGCTGGGATTCGAACCCATGCGTGTATCCGTTGTGCTAAGAACGATTATTGTATCCACGATGCTAACGGAGCATTTTAATGAACGTGCTCCCTCTTTCTTCAACACCGTTAGAGTGTATTCGGGGGAAGCGTGGCTGATGTGGCCGTTACAGCTGTCCCTTGGTCGTCGGTACAGCAACGCCACGCGAACGGATAAGCGCTGCCTCTTCGATCGCCTTGTTACCCCCCGCCATTTCTTCTTCCGCAAAAAAACGCAATAAATATGCTTGTACATATAATAAAAAATGCGCCGCCAAGATTGTGATTTTTTTTCTCTTTTTTTGGCAGCGGTCCGCTGATCCAGCGGGAGCTCAGCGAAGGGGAGACCCTGAGAGTGAGCTCGGGCAGCGTCGTCGCGTTCTCGACGTCGGTGCAGTACGACGTGCAGACGATTCCCGGCTTCAAGAACGTGGTCTTCGGGGGGGAAGGGCTGTTCATCACCAAGCTCGCGGGGTGAGGAAGCAAGCAGCACGGCAGGGACGAGGAGATAGTGAATGCTGCACACCTAGAGCTGTGTACAGGCGGTAGGTAGGTAGGTAGCCTTTTTCTTTCTTTCTTTCTTTGTGCGGCAGTGGTGGGCGCCGACAAATGTGCGACGTGCTTCTGCTGTGGCGGGCAGCAGCGGCCCCGTCCCCCGGTCGTTGCTGTCTGCACGTCCTGATTGATTCTTTGTACGTGGGTGCGCTGGCGTATATCAACAGAGGAAAAGTGAGACTCAATCTCACCGTTTGGTGCTCTCGGGCGGGCTTTCGGCAGGACCACCAAGTAGGAGCCTGCTTCGTTCTAACCGATATTCGGGCGGGGTTCGTTGTCCTCACGCAGAACACATGCATGACATCCTTCACGAGCGTCGCCTTCTCCGGCGGGGGGGCTGTTCGCCAAGGTTTTGGCGGCAGACCCCACGGTCGGGAGCAGTCTTGGCGTGGTGTTGTAGCTATTTTGTATGCCGGTTAGAACCACACGTGTGTTTCAGGTTCTGGATACTGTGGGGAAAGTAGGCTCCCATGCCCGCCCGTCGACCACGCTTTTTGTCTTTCGTTGCTGGGAGCTTTTTTCTTTCATGGCTGAGGGGAGCTGTTTTCTTTCATTGCTGGGATCTCTCTGAATTTGTGGTGATTGTGAGATCGAGCTGGACAAGGGAATGTGCTTGATTGAAAACTGTCTTTCGTTGGGTTTTGGGGTGACCGAAGCAGATTCGAACCCCCTTCTTCTCGCCGCGCCCGCCTGCAGTGGCGGATAGAAATCCCCAGGCTTGATTACCCCATCAATCCACAGTATTATGCGCCATGCAGTAGAAGGGTTTTGTTTTCTTGTTGCTCTAGTATCCGTGCCAAGTGCTGTCATTACCCTCCCTTAGACGCAACCTTTTCTGATCCAATCATGCCGCTACGCCCCCTCCGCCTGCGGTGTTGAAGGCCTGGCACCGTGTTCCTTCAGGGTCTGCCGTTCGACCGAATGGTGGACCAAATAGCACGACGGATTCCTGGCGGTCGCGGAGGTGGTGGGATGCCGATCCCCATCGGGGTCGGCGGTGGGGGTGGGGAGGGCGGAGAGGACGCAGGGGGCGAAGGAGCAGGTGCGGAAGGGGGCGACGGGGTGGCGGCGGCGGTGGCGACTGGAGGCGCGGGAGAAGGTTAGTATCAAGTATCTCGCCTTAGAACGCCCAAAGGGGGCCCGTGGGATCAACGGACCCCCCCTAGTAGGCGTACCCAGCGGAAGACGGAGCAACGATGGACTGAAAGAATACTGTAGCAGCGGCGAGAGAAAGACCCGTGCGGCATGCTTAAATGGCATCGTCAATTCGTGAGATTCGTTGCCCTTGCGGTCATTCTGCTGAGATGGGCAGTGAATTAATCCATGCTGGCATGCTTGAAGCCGGTGCATTAGGCGAACACACAACCCCCAAACCAAATTTATGACTCTACGGCACGTAGAAAACGACGTGAAC
Organism: Ectocarpus siliculosus; assembly: GCA_000310025.1. Lineage (NCBI taxonomy): Eukaryota > Phaeophyceae > Ectocarpales > Ectocarpaceae > Ectocarpus > Ectocarpus siliculosus. The sequence goes on along the minus strand of FN649743.1, from coordinate 1,627,652 downwards.
CGTCAATGCTCGCCAAGATGTACACAGGCCTGCATTACACACACGCCTCGTGTCTCTCTACGGCCTCCTCTGGTCAGAATCAACAATGAGCGCCTCCGACGCGGGGACGGATAGCGAAGCGGGCAGCTCGAACGACTTGTTCGGGGACGCGGCCCCGCCGACGTCATCGGTGAGTCGAGTCGAGCCGAGTCGAATCGCTACCCTGTTTGCGTGTGCCCCGACGCGTGCTTGTGCCTGCCTCGTCGAATTGGGTCTCGCTTTCCCGCCCACTTGATCCAGGTGAACATGTCGGGGCTGACCCACGCGGGTGCTCGTATCCGTGGTTGCTGGCCTTGGTTTGGTAGATGGCGATGTGTCGAGTTTTGAGCGGTCCGCCCGGATTACAAAAGGGAACCGGAGTTGACGAAATCGTTTCGGGTTCTTGAGAGCTTTGGTCTGTGTTGTCCTTCGTTGGTGTTTTATTTCGAACGCGTTGGAGAAACAGCCCCCGATGTTTTGCGTGCCTCACCTAGGTGTTGTTGATCGATCACGCCACTCTACATATTGAAGACGTCACCATTACACTGGTGACCCCACTCTTACACCAGTGACGCAACTCTACACACAGTGATGACGCCACTCTACACACTGATGATGTTCACTCGGTTCTTGTCTCCGTCCCGTGCGCGGCCTCTGCACGGTACCGTACGGTGCTACCAAATAATAGGCTTCTACCGGTTTTCCTGAGGGTGAGCCAGCCGACGGGTTTAACGAAGCCGACGCCGGGTTCTCCGAGCCGCCGCCGGAGTCAGGAGAGACAGTGAGAGACATTTTGATCTGATGAGGAAGCCGAGCTTGCGTCCTGCTTTGTTTGAGTCTTGAGTTACGCGGCGGCTCTCTGTCGTCCCCGCTCTTGAGAGGCAATGATTTTTTTTTGGTCGAATGGAATGGCACGTTTTGAGAGCGAGCTCTTGTTTTTCCCGACCCTCGATGGTTTAACTGCGTTGCCTGCCATGCATGCCCTGTTAATTCTCCGCATCCGACACATACAGTAGACCCGTCGCTTTTTTCCGCTCGCAGTTTGGACACGTCCACGTCAACAACAAAACTCTCCTTTCTTGATTACGCCGCCCAAATGTTCGTTCCTCAGACATGGAATAGAGGTGGCTTCGATGGGGAGGACGCGGCAGGCGATGGAGGAGGAGGTGGTGGTGATTGGGGGGAGGGGATGGGGAATGATGAAGAGGGGACCGGGGGAGGGATCGTCGGGACGCTCAAGAGCTTGTACACTCTCTTCCGCGACGATGATGGTGGCTTCGGCGGCGGCGGCGATGACTCCGGCGACGGCGGTGACTAGAAGTTGTGTTCGTGCGTGTGGTTCGTCTCTTATTTGTTCGCTTGTTTTCCTCACAGTACTCCGTATTTGTCGCTGGTTCGCTGATGTGAGTGACGCCTTATTGATCCGTCGTTTTGCGTCAACTACTGCTGTAAGTAATCATGGGCGTGTTTTGTGGACGGCTGGCGCGCTGGTTTTGTTGACTCGGTTGTACTTGGAACATCGGGCATCTCCAATGTGGGGTTGTGTTATGAACGTCTGTGTTGGCTACAGTATTAACTAGGTTAAATCGTGACAGCCCTTTCGTGCGAGGGGGCTTGGTTTCTGCGCGTCGTCGGGGGGTATTTTTTGTAGCCCTGTTGACGAAAGACCGAACGAACAACGGCAGGCTTCCCGCCGTCCATGTGGTTGCACTCCGAGAACCGGTTCGGCTTGACAGTGGCGCTGGTGAACTTCCGGCCGAATCCAATCCAATCCTACTGCTGTACCGTATGAACCGTGTGCACCCCGTCCGTGTGTCGCACAAGATGGTCCACTGTGGGCAGGCAACGACCCGCTGCACGCGCCGATCGATACCGATCCAAACGGCTTTCCTTTTATCCTTGAAAACAGCAGAGAAGGGGGGGAAGGGAACGGGGGGGGGAACGTCGACAGACGGAAGACACGACTGCAGCCGAAAAGAGCAGGACGGAGATGGCTGAACGCATAGAGAGATGTGTCCCGGGATGATGATGAGGATGGAGACGATAGCAGGAATACCAGCTGGATGTATCCCCGTATTTTGTTCCGTCATGTCGCTAACCCCCCCCCTCGCAGTGCCCCCGAAGTGGTGTTGTGTCGTCGGAAATCGGTATGTATCTATTTGCTGTCGCGTTAGTAGTGGCCTATACTTCGATGTTGTTCCGGTAGACTGGAGCGTTGGAGGGGACCTGTCTATCTGCCGTTATTTCTTTCGTTGTCTTTCTTTCTCTCTGTTCTCTTTCTGTTTTTTCTTTCTTTTCTTTCTTTTTGCGCCTTTCGTCATTTCATCCCTTTGACCGGGGTCGTCGATCGTCTCGTTATCCCGATTATAGTTACCGTAGTGTTGATCTCTTTTTGGTTGGATAACAAATTGCGCCTTGGAGGAATTTTCTGGTCCATTTTTATTTATTTATTTTTTAGAAAGGTGTACCCCCCCCTCCTATGGGGGGCAGTTGGCTTGTGACCACGGAAGTCGTCCGCGTCAGTTGGACTGTTATGGTATGGTATAGTACGGACATAAAAAGGTACTGAGTGGAGACCGGAACTGTTTTTAATGTCAAGACAACAACAACAACAACAACAACAACAACAACACATGCAAGCGGCGGGAGGTGTTTCTCAAGCACGTGAGGGTGTCCAGTGTCCCGGATCAATCCCCGAGGCTTTTGCGGAAATCCTCGGCAAGAATTAAGACGTCTTGGCCCACCTGTGCTTGACTGCCGTCACCGCTAGTTTTTGATTCGTTTCGCGTATGCATACATAAAAAATTTAAACTCGCATAGCAACACGACACAATATGTTCTATTGCACAGCGCTTCTAGCCACGAAGGGCACAGCATGAACACCTGTTCTCCTTCTCCCTCCTCCCTAGCGCACCGGTACGTGTTGGCCAACGAAATCGCGGAGCGCTTCGCGTCTACATTTATCGGTACCTCCAGCAGCAGCACCCATCAACCGCGCCATCACACACAACAAGCGACGTCCACAACCAAACGAAAGTTATGGTCTAGACAACGCAGAGGTTGGTTTTGTTTGTGCGCACCGCACCATCTGCCCGTCTACATGGACGCCCCCAACCCCGGCCCCGTGTACAGTAGAGGTACCTGTTTAGTGCCGGTACGTGCCCAGAATTTTCACCTTCACTATACCGGATCGGCACTACTATTCAAAGCATTGAGAATGTCCCGAAAATTCAGTGTGTGCCCGCCGAAAACATCGGCACTAAACCGGGCACTGGCACTAATCAGGGACTTCTGCTGTGTTTTATTTATCCGCGTACTGTACGTCTGTATCTTGTCCGTGCCGGCCGGGACACGAACCTGGCCTTGGTCTCCTTCCACGAAGTAATAAAAACAGCAAGCTACTTCGAGCTAAGCACCCATCGAGCCCCGGAGCGCACTCTACAGTAGATGGTTGAACGCTTTGCGGTAACAACGAGATATGTAGATCAAACAGAAAAATATCAACCTTGTAGATATCATACACAGAACGTCGCCTCCCCCTTTTATATAGAACGTACTTGTTGTCCAACCAGGCACAAAAAAAAAAAAATAGGCACAAAAACAAGTATGTATCCCTTGCTCTACAACACGACGTTTCACTGCATGTATAGTCGTCGACGAGGCACCACGTTCACCTTAATAGTGTTGTGTGCCATATAATCCTTGCCGGTATTTACGCCGGTCCCTTTCGAAGGTGACTACTATCCAGGCTGGCCGAATAGCAGTGAGGGTGTTCGGTTCCGTGGTGCGCAAATGGGGGAGAGCGTTTGAAAACCTGACACAAGACGTTCTTTACATCAGCTTGACCGGCTCTTTTTGTCAAAACAGCTACAGACCAAGACTAATCCCTCAAGCAAAACGAAGACAATTGTCCCCCCCAATACAACCGCCAGTTACAACAACCTAAAGTACAGCACGACAAAGTGCTTTTCGCCCCGAAAGATATTCGCCTGAAGATGCCACAACAATAGCGACCATCATTTGCTTGCACGCTGAAAAAGCGGGCTGCCCGCAAAGAATCGCAACACCCACTTACGGGTGCCAGGAGGTACCATACTGAGCTTCGACCGTAAAGCGAAGATAAGCTTCGACCGCACGGAATATAACGCCAAGATTATTCAACAATATCAACGACAACGACACTTCTCGCCACTAACGTACAACCGAAGCGGCACCCCCATCAAATCATTCGCCACCAAGGCCCTATGAGCGTTCCCGAGGTGTCGACACAACCCTGCACTCGGAGCGATCTGATAGAGGCCCCCCATCTCTCGCCCGTCCCTTCGAATCGACAACCGGTCGCGCTTCCACCGCAGTAACACCCTTTGGAATGCCAGTAAGAACACGGTCGTGCTCCCACCGAAGGAAAACACCTTCAACAGCTCCCAACAATCACACAGCAGTCTCGAACAGAAAACTTCTGGTAATTGTCGTCTGGTGCTTCCCGGCCGTGCTTTATGTACCGAAACCACGGCAGATGCGCATGCCAATCCACTATACATGACCCTACCACCAGCAGCGGGGAATAAAAACGGCATGCATCCTTTACCGACGACGCGATGAATACATGTACACACCCAGTGCGCCCTTCCCTTCTTGTTTACGTTTCCTATACAGAGGTCTGTTTCCCCAGTAATGCCTCGCCGGGTCGGATCTCATGCCCTTTCAAGTTCCTACCGTAGACCTCGAGGACGACAACAAAAGAAAAATAACGTTTGCTCATACTCGGGCGACAAAAACAAATACGTGTGGCATTGACCGTATTCCTCCCCGGCATATGATACACGTCCACCCACAGCAGCACCCTCCTCCCCCCTCTCCCACGCGCATGCTCAAAGCCAGCCCCAACCGATCGTAAACAGCAGTGATTGCGCTCTTTCGATGCTTACGACTTGTGGCCAGCTGCTTCAAGCCAACCTCAGCCGTTTCCACCACCACTCCGTTCAGGGTAACGAGCGCGTCGTGCATAACCACAAATTCTAATTACCACGGCATGGGGCTTCATAAACACCCTGGCCGCCACGCTGTACACACGCTACAAGACTGACACCTCTTTTCACTGGTCACCCGGCCAAACAGCGCGGTCGGTGCAAAAAAAAAAAAACACACACACACACACAAAGAGCGCGCGAATAAACACTCCTGGCCACGGCCCACGCATACCGTTGTTCGGCGCCTACGTCGCATGGTCGCATCGGTCTAGAAAAACTGATCTCTCGCAACACTCACACACGTCTTCCACGAACGCCCCAAATCCCAAACAAGACGGCGTGACTCGCACGAAATCAAATCAAACCAACACTCACAGAGCATGCACGCAACAACAACAACAATAACAGCAACGACAAAAATCACAGCCATCCGGTGCGTCCGCCCATGGCCCTCGTACCAGCCCGCGGAGACCTCCCGGACCTCAGCTCCACGTCACGCCCCGCGCGGCCACGCCCATGCCCACCGCCACCACCGGCGCCGCCCCCGCCCCCGCCGCTGTTGCGACCAGCGGAACGAGCCGCCGCCGCCGCCGCCGGCCTCGACGGAGCCCCGGTGGCCGAGCGGGGGGAGGTACCCCTAGCCCGCCCCCCTGCCCTCTCGGACTTCGGGGAAGAGAAAGTTCCGCCGCCGCCGCCGCCGGGACCGCTGCTGCTGGAGGGGATGGCGCCGGCCCTGGCCAGCCGGGCGCTGATGTTGCTGGCGGTGGTGCTGGCGCTCTTGATCGAGCGGACGGAGCGGACGGATTGGCCGGAGCGGGCCGACTTGACCGATTCCTGCATGACAGGCAGGACAGGCAGGTTTGGGGGCGTGGCGAAGACCAAATATGTTTGTGGTAGATACAGGTTGAAGAGTTCGGGCAGACCGGTTGATTCAGGGCGCGCTGCCTGCCAATCCACTACAGCTGTCATGTTTGAAAAGAAAAAGAAAAAAAAAGAACGGCAACCCCGCGAGGACGGTCCAGCACCAAAAGGCTCTTAGAAAGTTATCCTCCCGAGTACAAAATGCGTCAATGCTTCAACAAACGTTCGACCCATAGCTTCCCGAAAAGCAAGGTAGACTTCCACCTTCTCTAGCGTTCTGGTTAATGGTGCCACCCACGAACGATGCCAATGAAACCGACACAAAAAACAACCCCCCCTGCCGGCCGACTGCTTTCGGAACCACTATTGTTGCCATCGGTGCACAATCCTCCCTCGTTCATGAGCAAACGCCTTGGGACAAAAACAACCACTGTTCCACAATTAATTCAATGGAACGCGAGATGTGCATACCGTGTCGGACGTGGGGGTGCGAGCCAGGCCTCCCTTGGTGGGTATCTTGCCTCGGACGGACGCAAACACGTCGCCACCAGCCTGAACAAACGCACACCGAGGTCGGACAGCGGGGGTGAGGAAGACACAAACAACCAGAAATTGCTCACAGCAGCAGCGTAGTTTTTGGGTTGAGGGCACCACGCATGCCGCGCTTCCTACTTCTTCGCATGATGACCACAACGCGACCGTACCAGAGCTGCACCAAGGATCTACCGATAACCATGCCACCAAAACGTTGCCAGATGGAACAGCAAGCATGCGAATACATTCGCCCCGAAAACACCCAGCTATGCGATAACCACCCAGATCGTAGCTGACGCCCATCCGCGTAACCACTCACCGACCCCATGCCTCCGTCATCAACCATCAAACAACACCCGATAGAATCGCACAAGAGAAAAAAAATGAAACTGCTTCGTGGCAGCACACCCAAGGGCCGGAGACGGCAACAGTGAAACCGTCACTGTTTTCCGAAAGGGCACAAAAACTAAAACGGCCTTGTACCTTTCCGAGATACGCTGGCTACTACCCAGGCCAAAAACAACCGTAGAAAATCAGGAGCTAGCACTGCAATGTTGAAGCGTACCACGAGAAGCGACGACGAACAATGGTCCGTCCACCACCACCACACCCATTACTCCCCGAAAACATGGTCGACACTATGAATACGCAAGACCGACCTGCTTCCTTGCGGCGAGGGCCTCGGTCTTCTGGCGGCCGGTCTTGTACCTCTTCAGCAGCCGCCGGCGCTCCGACGACCTGGACTTGAACCACTTGGCCAGCTCACGCAGATCCTTCTCGGGGATGTCCTCCACGCCCCGGGGCATGAGCGAGCTGTCGAGGCTCATCTGCGGGTGGATGCGATGATGAGAAGGATTAAGGGGGGGGGGGGGGGGGGGGGGGGGGCCCCCTTTTTTCCCCGCCCTTTTAAAAAGGGTTTTAGAAAATTGGCCCCCCCCCCCCAAAGGGGGGGGGGGTGGTCCGGGGGGGGGGGCCCAAAAAGGGTTCCCGGGAAAAAAAAAAAAAGGTGAAAAAACTCCCCCTTTTGAAAAAAAA
>FN649743.1:1590058-1607176 GCA_000310025.1 Ectocarpus siliculosus | reverse complement strand
CGGGGGCCCAAAAAAAAACCCCGGGGGGGGTAAAAAAGCTTTTCCCCCCCCCCCCTTCTTCTTCTTCTTTTGGACACCATAAAAAATGGGTGGGCGTTCCTGGCCCAAGTGGGGCAAAACCCTAAAAATACAAATCCTTAGGGTTTCCCCTTTTAACCCCCCCCCCCCCCCGGTTTCCTCCGGTCCCCCCCAACACAACACAACACCCCCCAACACACCCTTTGGACTCCATTTCCGCCGGAGCCTCCCCTTCCCCTTCCAGGGCCGCCGCCGCCGCGGCCCCCTCGTTTTTCATCTTATTCTCCAGTTGGGGGGCGTCCCGCTTCAGCCAAACCCCTTTGGAGGACCCCCCCGGCAGTCCCTCTTGCGTTTGGGCGAGCCCCTGGGGGGAGGCCGGGAGCTGCGCTTCCAGGGCGTCGGTTGGGGCGGACCCCCTCAGGGCCTGGGGGTGGGCGCTATCTTTTTTTTCGGGGAAGGACCCAAGTTGGGGGGTTTTGGGGGCTAGACTTTCCCTGGGGCCGGGAGCCCTGATGAGGGGGGGGGGGGGGGGCGGGGGGGACATTGGTCTAGCGCGTGAGGTGTTCTAGACGATGTGCGACTCAGGGAGGTTGTTGCCGTGACACGACCGATACGCACCAACCAAACGTACACAACAGCAGCAGCGGCGGCGGTGCATCGCAAAAAAATGTAGTCAACGTCGACAACAGCATCAGCAAACGCCATCAACTTGCAACAACAACAGCACGAAAGAACAGCACCATCGACCTTACGGATAGTAAGTAACAGCTAAAGTAGTGACAACAGCAGCAGCAGCAGCAGCAGCAGCAGCAGCAGCAGCAGCAGCCTCCCCCACCAAGAAACCAACCTCCTTCTCCAGATAACTCAGGGAATTGGCAGCCCGAGCCACCTCCTGAGCGCTCCTGCCGATGGCCTCCTTGTGCTCCTGCTGCTCCTTGAGCAGCTCCGCCACCGACCCCCGGAGCTTTGAAGACACCTCATCGAGCTGGCGGTGCCGTCCCACCGAGACCAACATCAACAGGTGCCGACAAATGGCGGTGTCATGACAAAGAGGAAGAGAGGGCAGCCAACGGAAGACGGGGAAAAAAAAAAGGTTGTGTAAAACGTCGTCGCGGCAACGTCACGGGGGCGCCTTGTACCACGGGGTATGGCCGAACGTTCTCCGAACCAGGGTTAGATTGCATAATCGATTACAAACACGGGTCGGGCGGCGGGGTGTCAGGTACCGGTATCGATGAAGGGAGACCGGTGGAGGAGGTACGGCCGGCATTGCCAGGCGTAGCGTCTACATGCGGAGCTACCGAACACCCGCACCCCCCCCTCCGAGGCTGCACACAACCACACCCGCCACATATTACAGCCTTCCCCGCGTTGCAGACGCACATGCAAGTACATACACAAGGGAAAAAGTCTGCAACGCGGGGCAGCGTCTTCAAGGTCTAATGCCAAGGCTTTTGAAATCACGGGACACCTGGTTCTGAAAAATAAGTTCGTCTTGAAGGTGTGGAGCAGACTTAAACCCTAAACCCGAACCTTCTCTAAAGTGGGGGGGGGGGGGGCCCTGTACCTGAAACTGCATGCCGGCGACGACCTTCTTGTACTTCTCCGCCTCCTGTTCGAAGCGCGAGCTCTCCTTGCGAGCGGCGGCGAGCTCGTCCTCCTTCTGCCGCATGGCGTCCGAAGCCTCCCTCTCCGAGCTGGCCATGTCGTGACTGAGCACCTGCAGCTCTCCTGTCAGCCTCGCCGCCTCTCTGCGGAGGGAACCTACGATGCGATACGATACGGTGCAACAAGAAGAGAGTTGATGGCCGTGCACGAGGACCGTCAGCTTCGAGCTCGAGCCTGACGTTCATCAATCTTGTCAGGCATTTTTGAGCCTTATGCCTGTTGCGCAGGGCTCAGAGGGGGGAGTATCGTGAAACTACTGTGTTTCTTGACCCGAATTGCGTACGACACGAATCGTGCATCTTTGACTATCTATCGATAAGATGCAACTGGCGTGACCCACAGGCTCACAAGAAAATGAAGGAGAAGGGAGAGGGTCCATCAACTAGAAAACATGCAGGGCGGGACATAAAAAAACCTGAGACTTTGTTGTCGGTGAAAGTTCGGATATCGTCAACAAGAACCGGTTCGGGCAACGCCCCAAACCAGCCATGCACATCGAGGATGCAAGCAAACAGTCCTCGCCCTGTCCATCCGTCCCTACCAAACCAAAGGCAGAAACGTTCCCCTTTTCACAGACAACCCTCGAGCCAGCACAGAGCACTCCAATCTCTACAGTCGAGTACTCGATACTCCCACCTCCCCCCCCCTCACACTTGCACTCACGCCAGCAAATAACACTTCAATCTCAAACTCCAGTCGTATACTTGACACTTCAGCCTCCACCTCGAGCCCAGCAAAAATTCGCGCAAACGTCAACACCAGTCGTATACTCGACATACTCACCCACTCCCACTAAAACAAAGCACCAAGTACAACAACCCCCCCCCCCCCCCCCCTCACCAATCTCCTCAGAGCTGCGCTCCTCAGCCTCCCTGGCCGTCGACGCCGCTTGCTCGGCCTCCTTCACAATCTCCGAAATCTCCGCCCTCGCCGCTCGCTTGTCCTCCCGGAGACGACCTTCCATCGCCGACAGGGCGGCGCCGGCGCTGGCGGCCTCCGCAGCGGCCTTGACGACGAGGTCGGCCACCTCTTGGCCCCGCGCGGCGAGAAGCTTGCGGGAGGACTCGGCTCCTGCAGTCAAGGAGGCGTTCTTGTCGGCCATAGCCTGTTGTTGGGGATGTGATATGTGGCGAGTGGAGCCGAGAGGGAGAGCTTGAGAAAAAAGGCCCGGTCGGCCCTGCGGTGTAGTAGTGGGCCTTCGTGCTTTGTGGATGATTTTGACTTTCGTGTGAGTGATGATAAAGACAGGTGGTTGGTTGAGGCCAAGATTTGAGGGAGAGTGTGAGAAAAGTCCTCTGGTGCATTTCGTGGGCATGTGTGCTTTGCGTGCACTCCGTAGCTTTGTGATTTTCGTATACTGGTGATATGCGTATGTAATTGTACCCCAAGATCGACGATTTCTAACCGCCCCCGGTCTGATTTCCTTGGTCAATCCTCACAGACAGTTCGGCTTACTTACGTGCGCGCATCTCGACCGGTGGGACGCAGCGGGACAACTTACTGCGTGCCGTGCAAGGAAACAATGATTCCTGTTCCTCAGCGAAGGGACCGCGAACAGACAAAGATGCTAGACAACTACGGAAGGTGTGAGTATCATGCAACGGGATATGCGAATTCAGAGAGAAAGACGGGAACCAACCCCGCTCCGGAAGGGTGAGCCGAGAATCTGAACGAGCCTGTACGTTTGGAGTGAGGGCTCTGCTTTCTACTAAGTCACCCCCCCGAGAAACAGAAGACGGAAACTGTAAGTAGAATATTAAGGCGTGCCAAATGTGAGAGTGAACCAAGACTACTACCGAGTATTGTGCGAGCCCGAGCCAACCCCCGGCTTCCACAGACTCAAGGTACAGGTGAACAGATCCACCACCAACATACCCCCTGCCTGCCTTGCGCGTGCACGCCGTCCCCCACGGCCAACACCCTTCCCAGAACGGTTTGCGGTTACAACACATGAGGGGGGTGTGCACCATTCCGCCAGCAACAAAAGCTTCCCCCAAAAGCCAAAACGACACACACAAAGGTCCTCCTGTCAGCAGAACCCTTTACTGAGACAGCGTCTTCGCGTTTTTAGTCCCGCTGCAAGACTGGCGTCTTTTCATTGGTCAGCCGGTAAGTGCGGTCCATTGTAGTTCAAACACACACCCAGGCTCTGTTCCGGAGAGTAGCATCGTCTCCCCCGTGACGCCCCTTCACGGGATCCCAGCTCGTGGCCTTTAGGAGCATTTTGTGTCTTCAACCGTGCCGAGACTGGCGTCTATTCAACGTACTCAGCCCGATAGCGGGGACGATGCTAAACAAAAAAGAAAGAAAACACACACACACACATACACGCACACGCACCTTGAGTTCACCAGCCATCGTCTCCGTGCGGTCATCGAGGGCGCTCGCCCGGTCGCGCAGCGCGGAGCAAGCCTCGTCGGCCTTCCTCTTCTCGGTAGACAGGGCGCGGAGCTCCTCCGAAGAAGAGGCGTACCGGTCCTCGAGTTCGGCGCGCATGGAGGCCTTCTCCCCCTCGAGGGCCTGGAGTTGCCCATCCAGCGGTTGCGGTGGTGTCAGTAAGTGGTTGCAAAAGAGGGCTTAAGGTACCAAGTGGTTGAGGTGGTGTTCGTGGCGCGACTTCTTCTCTTCTTCGTGTTGCCCATGTGTTTGGTCGTGTTGTTGTCGGTTCGGTGAACGGATCAAAAACGCAGTGTTCTTGCTACAGCAGTCGTGTGTTTCGTGGTCGCTCCCTCGAGTGCTTGCGGTGGAGTTCTTGGATATGGTAGCGTTCTTTGCACATTCATTCGGGTTTTTTCTTGCTGTTGGTGGTGTGTTTGGTCGTTGTTGTCGGCTTGGTGAACGGGACAAACCGCGGAAGTGGGGAAACTAAGAGACGTGGATAGGTCGATGCGAATATCTTTGATCATCCTCCGCCGCTTAAACAGTAATCCCGGGCGCAGCAAACTACCATTGGTAGGCCCCGTTCGTAGAGAAGCACCGACCCTCGCTTCCACAAGCCTCCAGTCTACCGCAACCCACTTTTGCGTGATTGGTTTGAAATCGTGATTAAACACAACTTACACACCCGAGACCTGGCGGATGTCCAATGGTAAGTCGGTTTTTGTAGTAAATAAAATATACACAAAAAAAAAAAAACGCACGCACCTGCAGCTTCTCGGCGTGCCTCGCTTCCAGCATCTCTCGCTCCCTGACTTTCGCCTGCATGTCGAGGGCGTTAGCCTTCAGCTCAGCCACCTTCTCCGAAAGTTTCTGCTCGAACTCGGCCTCCTGGGCCTGGAGGACCGGTACGTGCGTATGGACAACGAGGAGAGACGAGAAACACGCTGTATCGCTCTCCGCCAGGTGTGATGATGAAAACATTTTCTCGGCTGAAAGACGTGACGGGATGTTGAGGCAAAACGCGGCTCGGACCAAACCACCCAACAAAAGGGGTCGAGGGGGGCACGGGTCAACACTTGGAGTATGGGCACACAAGCAACTGCTAACCCTTTTATACCAGCAGCGTAGAACGGCTTCCAAATTCTACCAAGTGATAACCGTTGTAATACTCCGCGATATCTGCTCTATGGATACATACTGCAGTTCTTGCATCAGGTGCCACTTTCATGGTGGTCAGTCTCGTGGGTGCGGGGAGGGGGGGGCGGGAAGACCCGGTGTTGCAAGCACAATATAGTAAAACACCTCTGACAACGTGCATTCGACGCACACGCACGTACAAAAGTATTCCTACCACGTAGAGGGTGAAGCCAGTCACGAAAGAAGATCTGAATAAAAAAGACTCCAAGACGCTTTTGCTTATGTGTAACCGACAAGCCAAGGCACCTCCAACAACGTGCAAGAGACTAGAGACTAGACTATGACGCAACTAACAAAATTTGAGGCAAGCACCGCGGAAGCAAGTTGAGGGTAATAAAACAAGGAGCACGTCAAAGAAGAAAGGCCCGTCCGTGGCCTTCCTACTGTTCTATTGGCCCAGGCTGGTGCGTACACACACACCGAACCCCACGATCCTGACACCCGAAAATAAGCATCACGGTAACACACAAAACAATGTCTGCCTGTAGGGCGGAGTAACACCCTAGGGGAGGATAATGATGATGGACACAGCGAGGGACGAACGGGTACAGACGGGCTGTCGGCGGGAAGAGAAAATACTCTAAAACAGTATTAACAGGCTGGCTACCTGGTTCTCGGCCTCCAGCTCCCGGCAGCGGGCTTCGAGATCCCGCTTCAAGCGCTTGCTCTCAACCTCCATCTCCTCGCGGCCAGCATTGGTGCTCTGCGACAAAAGGCAAGCGTGGAATTAATGGACACGGCCATCACCAACGTTCTGTTAGCAAGAGAACAAAAAAAATCGAGGCTGCAGGGACTTGCTTGGAGTGAGTCTCTACATATAGTCTCCTGCAGCAAAATGAGATTGCTCGCGGCCATCCTCGCTGCATACGGCCGTTACGTCAGCAGGTGCCATGGTTACTATTGTTGAATCCCCATGCCGCAGCTCTCGTAACATGCCATGCACGTAGATGCCGTTACGCACGACCAACATCAGCCAGCACACACCGGTATTCATCCCGTGGAAGATAGCACTAACTACCAACACGACGATATCTCGCGGACACAGCCCAACGAATTCGAATCTGAAATTCCACAAGTACTGCTGTAGTTAGAGCAAAGGCCACGCTCCATAAACAACAAGACCACGCAATACCCAAAGAAACACACGCATTCTATCAGCGAAGCTACCTCAAGCTTCGCAGTCAGGTCGGCAGTGCGCGCCCTGAAGGCCTCGAGCTCGCTGTTCCTCTCGGCCAGCTTGGCACTGGCCTCCGCTTCCAGCGCGTCGCGGCTTGCCTCCAGGGCCTTGGTCTCTTCGCGAAGTTTCTGCGTCGAAACAACAACGAAAGAAGTTGGAACAACGGGGAGTCAGTGTGGTCGAAACCCGCGCTTCCGGGCTGCGCAGACCTCAGACCTCCAGTCTCTTGGCGGAGTTTCTGCAACAAACCAAAATAAAAGGTCCCGTCGTGTGATACATTCCACTTTGTTTGAGAAAATAAGGGCCGCATGGATACAAGCACGAATACCACAATGGTCCCTATACAGCAGTGGGCCCTCTGTATTGTGCCGGCATGTGTCCAGAGATTTTACCGACACCATACCGGACACGGGCACTACTCCAAGTACAGAACGGCGTCGTTGATTCAATGTGAGCGAGCCCAAAACACCGGCACGATACCGGGCACCGGGCAATATACAGGGTCCCCCACTACTGTATTCCCGAACAGGGCGGTAGAACACCATGTAACCAGGTCGAAGTATAGCACAAACCTGCAGCTCGTCCTCGAGATCCTGGTGGCGAGCGAGGTGCCTGGCGACGCTGTCTTCCAGCAAGGAGATCTTGCTGGCGGCGGCGGAGAGCTCGGCGACCTTCGCCTCGAACAGCGCCTGCTGCTCAACACCTTCGGCCTGCTCAATCAACGACAAGGGTGCAGTAGTAGATAGGCGGTGACGGCTGTCGAGGTTAGGGAGGGGCGTGGGCTAAGGGGCAGCAAATCTCGAGAGGACATCGTTGTTGTTTGCCCGTGTTAGCCGGGACGGTTTTCATCGCGAACACAACAACAGCAGTAGCAGCAGCAACAGCAGCAACATTGACCGGGACATTGAAATGTGTGATTTGTGGCCATCTTACATAGTCGTCGAAACAACTCTTCCCCCCTCAAGACATTCCAAATTTTCCCCCTGGGAAAACCTGCTGGGCGCTGCAGTATGTCGCAATGCCATCGAACACCGACTCAATTCTTGGAACACCTGCTCTGCCTATCCAATGATTCCCAATAATCGTACAATATGTATGCCGCCGGAGGACCCTTGGTTGCGCACACACCTGCATACGCCCTAGCTGAGACTGGGCCTCCTGCAACTCCTCGTCCGAGCGAGACAAGGCGTTTTCGACAGCTGCCAACTTCGACCTCGCCTCCGACAACGCCGCCTGTAATATCATATTGTTTTCCAGCCAGACAAAATAAAGCAGCATTAGAACAAGGCCCGGGGGAAGGGGTTCGAATGGAAACTCAGTGCTTTTTCGGTTGCCGATGACACTCGAGCACACAAACCCTTTTCCTGGGTATTTCATGGTTTCACGTCATCGGTATTATTTCGCCAAAAATCGTTTTACTGGTGCTACCTCGACATGACCAAGTCACACGATGTCACCGGTCTTACGGCTGGCCTTGTACAGGGACCACCGCTCTACCAAAACCATGCGCCTGCGTCAGCGCGACAACAAACATGCTTCTGCGCGAAGCAGTCGCACGCGAAGCAGTGAGCGGCGTCTCTCTCACCTGACGGGAGCTAGCCAAAGCAGCCTCAGCGGCCGTACCAGAAGCCGCCGCCGCCTCCTCCCTCGCCTCCTCCAGCTCGATGGTGAGACGCTCCACCTCCCTATCCTGCTCGGCGGCTCGGCGCCGCAGGGAAGACATGGTAGCCGACACACGCTCCCTCTCCGCGACTGCGGCCGCGAGCTCCGCTGCGACGATCTGCTCACCACGGCGTGAATAATGTTTTGCGATGGAGACAGGAGGGTGGTTTCGGGGTTATGTATGACAGAAGAGGAGTGGAGCGAAGGGGTGGGGCAGAGAAGCGGGGATAGACATCGAAAGACAGAGACAGCTAGAGTACATGCCGTAACACAAGTTCACGTAATGTGATGACATGCGTGTCACCTGCTTCTCCTCGGCGGCGTCGCGGACGCGTTCCCGCAGCCGCGCGGCCTCCTCCTCCTTGTCGGCGAGCGCCCTCGACGCGGCTTCGGAGCTAGCGGCAGCCTCCTTCACCAGCGTGGAAACAGAGAATGAAACACACACACAAGAGGGAGGAAGGGATGGGCAGACAGGGATATTTTAAGAAGGGGTCGGGCCCCAACAAATCCATGCTAAACGGGCGCACTCTCACACAGAATACGCCGCAAGTATCAACAGCGGCAACGCCAATACCCCAGGGCACAAACAAGACAACGATCACTAGCTACAACATTCACCAGCAGGGACCACGCAGAAGGGTGCGATACGACACGGCTGTTCCACGCGCACAACAATACACACGCCGCGATGGCCACACACTGACCGTGGCAGCGGAGGCGTTGCTGGCGGCGAGGGACCGCTCCAGGTCCACGATCCGAGCCCCGAGTTCTACGAGCTTGGCCTCCTTGCCGGCCACCTGCGGTGTGTGTTCGAGTTCGAACAGTTCCAGGTCGTCTGTTAGGAATTGCACCAACTACGCAGTCGAGAACAGAGCGATACCATCCTGTCCAAACACATGCAACCACCCCGCCTTCAAGATCGCATCAAAAGCAAAAAAATAAAAAATAAACGCACTGGACTCTCCTCTGTGGATCTAAATGGATGGGTTCGTTGTCTTCAAAAACAAAACAATGACGTTGTCGGTCGACGTTTCGGCATGCGCGCAGCAACAACAACAACCTACCAGCTCCGCATTTTCCTCCAGGTTCTTCTCCAGCCCCACGACCCGGGCGCGCAACCCACTTTCAGCGTCCTCCCGTGCCGTCTCCTCCTCCCCTTTCCTACTAGCGTACGCGTCCACCTCCCCCTGCAGCGCCTCGCACCTCTCGGCGAGCGCGCGCTTGTCCGCCTCGAGGGTCTCCCTGGCCTCCGTCAGCCTCTTCACCAGCTCCCCGCCCTCCCGCAGCTGCACCGACGCCGCCTCCCGGTCCGCCTCCAGCCGCCCGCAGGCGTTCGCCAAGGAGTCCCGCTCGCTGCGGAGACCCTCCAGCGCGCCGCGCATGGCGCGCGCGCCGGCGGCGGCGGCGCGGTCGACATCGCCAGCCGCCGCCACGTCCGCCGCTGCTGCAGTCGCCTCGCCTTCGCCGCCGCTGGCGGCGCCTGCGAGCCCCGCCTGGCTACCGCGCCGGTCACTAACGACCCCGCCGCCGGCGACCGATGCGCGAGCGTTGGCGGCGGCGGCGGCGGCGGCAAGGCCGCCGGGCGCCGGGCGGGACAGGCTGGCACGATTCTGCTGCTGCCACTTGGCGCGATGGAGAAGCAACGGCTGCTTCTTCTTGTACGACTGCTGCTTGCTGTCGCCCTTAGCGGAAGGGGTTGAGCGCTCCGGAGACGCCGCTGCGTCGGAGGACGACCTGCCGGAAGAAACGGACGCCGGGGAGTCGGCGTTCTCGTCGATGCCGCAGCTTTTGCCCATAGCGCTTGCGCCGTCACCCGCGGCCGTCACAGACATGCTGCTCTTCCTCCTGGCCGCCACCGCGGCCGCGCCAGACAGGCCCTGGAACCGGGAGCCGCGGCCACCGCTGGACGGCAGCATGGTGGACTGGCGGCGGCCAGAGGAAGCGTTCCTCGACATGACGACGGAGGGGCTCACCAAGACTTCTGGTTCCGTTATCTGAGGGCCTTGCGGCCGCGGCGACAGGTTCAGCCTTAGGCTGGAGCCCGGGGGGTTTCCGGTCTGTTGTTGTTGTTGTTCAAAGACGAGGTGTCATTGGGGGGGGGGGCAGCGGCGCAATGGCTTGTGTGCTTGTTTGCGCCTGGAATTCATGTGAAGGCTCAATGTCAGACTCACCCAGATGGCGACATGACAGCGCATTGGCACGGTCGTTCTCCCAGGACAACATCGTTCTGAAGCACAACGCAGCACTAGCGGCATAAAACAAAACGCTCCGTTCAATCGCAACCAACATAATGATTGGCTGCATGCCTTCGAAAACGGGTAGAAAGCTACCACGCAAAACCAGCCAAAAACTCCTCTCACCCGCAGCTTCATAGGCGACGACGACAAGGACCGCCGCAGCTGGTCCGTCCGCCGCCTGCGTTCCTCCCTCTCCTCGGCAGCACTGCTGTCCCCGTCGTCGCCCTTCGCCTTCTTCTCCTCGTCGCCCACCGCCTCCTTCCCCCGCCAGGCGCCCTCGACTTCTTCTTCTTCTTCTTCTTCTTCCTTGTCCGACTGGGCCTCGACATCGGTGGTCTGGCCCTCGTCATCGCTGCCGCTGATGCTGGTGCCCTCTTGGTCTGCCACGAGCCTGTGGTTGCCACGGAGACGAAAAAGAAGTGACGTAATACCAAACGAGCGCATAGGTTAAACGGGACAACTTGGGGGGGATACAGGCAGCAGACGGTGGACGCGGCGTAACATGCTTAAGAAGGGCGGGGGGCTCGCATGGCGTTGGTGGAGGTGGAAACCAGAGCTTATGCGCCCGGAGGGAGCTGGACAAACGGGGGACGGATCGGCGGCTGTCTGTGCGGCTGTGTACACGAGCATGTGCCATCCGTTCTCGCGATCTACGTTTTCGAAGACACACGAGTCGCCAAGCGCCGGTCAACCTTTTCGACCAGTCAGTGCTCTGACTGCCGGTCTGTCGCCTTGCGGGTCATCGCACTCCCCCGTCTGTGGTATTGCTGGGTATCGCGCCCCCGCTGAACATGAAAAAAGCCTGCTTGTCTCGATTTCACGCACATGACTCCACAAACAATGACAGGCCACCCATTACGACAAGATGAAAAAGTCAGCACACCCCTTTCGGCTGTGGTTGCGTCTCCAACGGGTACAACGTAGTCTTTCTGTGTATTCATGTATATCTTAAAAGGTGGATTTGGCAGTGTCTCGCCGAGAGCTTTCCTTGTTGCCCTTCGGTCGGTTGTCACAACCTGTCTCCGTTGGAGCAATCGAGGGTTGCAGGTCTGTGTAGGGGCGTGTGCGACGATCGGCAGTCTTACGGCAGTTGTGTGCCATAGGCTTCTCATGGTCAGTCACGTCGCCTGAACGCCACGCGGCATGAGTCGGGATACTCCCCCCGAGCGCTTGGGACAACAACTTTGGAAAGGATACATATCCCGTTCTTGGGGCGTGTACAGTTGAGTATGAAAAAACATCTGGCACGAAAAAGTGCTGCTGCCATCATGAGCACCACATCCTAAGAGAAATACATGAGAGTGAAACTGCTGTCGAACGGTCCTCTTCGAATATCGGCCGTACAGACGGCCGTGCTGTGTATTAATGTTCGCGTGTTAGTCAACAGCAGTACACAGCAGAGTGCATGGCACCTGGCGCTAGGTGCAAGACCGACCGTTCATCAATAATTTAATTTATACTTATGTATATGCACAAGAGAGAGAACTCCGCTACAAGTGCAAGGGGGCAATTTACCTCTGGATCCGCCAGCGCTTCAGGAAGCAAAACAGCGGCACCGCGGCCAGCACCAGCAGCGCGGGCGGCGGAACGGCGCCGTTGCCGCCGTCTCCCACTCCCACCGCCACCCCGTCGAGCAGATCGCGGGGGGTAAAGGCGCTGGTCAACGAGTTCCAGAATCCAGCGGGCAGCGCCGGCACAGCAGCAGCAGGGGTATCCCGAGCGATCGATCTTGCTGACGACTTACCACCTTTAGCTCTCGGGCTAGCCGCAGCGGCAGCAGCGGCGGCAACGGCGGCAGACTTAGCCTCCCGCGCGCGCTGCAGGTCCTCGCGCAGGCGCTTCGTCTCTCCGGCCAGGCTCTCGGCCTCCGCCTTCAGGGTCAGCCGCAGCCGATCCATGGACTTGGCGTGCCCTTTCTCAAGCTCGGACTCGAGCCTGCGCTTGCCGTCCCGGGCGTCCTCCTGGAGGTCCCGCCGGAGCCTCTCCATCTGCGCCAGGTGCTCCTCCGTCAGGTCGGCCTTGTCCCTCTCCAGCCGCCGGATGTCCGCGTCCAGCAGAGCCTTCCTCTCGCGCAAAATCGCCGCCTCCGCGCGGACGGCGTCTTCCGCCTCCTTCGCCTCCCGCGCCTCCGACACGAGGCCGTCGATCTTCCCGGGTTCCCCTGAGCAGAGAGGGTGCTGCTGTTGCTTCTTCTGGGTGCTTGCGGCATCGCTGCTGCTGCTGCTGCTGCTGCTGCTGCCGTTGCTGGATTTGGCCTCCTCTCGCCGCCGCCGCCTCCTTCCCGCGAAGAATCCGGACTTGAGCGCCTCCGGCGGGAGCATCATGGCGCCGTACGCCCCCGGGTGGGAGAACATGGCGCCATCCTCGGCGGCTGATGCTGCCGAGGTGGCTGCGGCAGGAGCCGGGTCGAGGCTCTCCTCCTTCTTCTTCTTGCTGCGCTTCCACATCATGGCCGAGCCGACGTGCTGCTGCCGCAGCGCTCGTGTGTGTCTTTTCCTCTCGTTGGCTTGGATTCGTGTGTTACCGTCTCTTTCGGAGCACTGGTATGTATCATGCGACGAAAGGTGCACAAGTTGCTTGAGATCGCGCAAAGGGAACAACCCTCGAGGATCAGGCCGGAAAGCGTCTTCCAGCCAGCCGCGATCTATTGCACGCGCTCGTCAGTGTAAGCCTCGGGCTTTTGTCTGTCGCTGTGTGTGCGCGAAGAAAGAGACGGTTTGAGATTTACCACCAACGGTGGGGGGGGACTGCGGCTGGGTGTGAAGGGGTCGGGGGGTGTACGAATGGATATCATCAGAGAATCTGTGTACCACCACTGCATTCCTTTGTTACTTGACACAAGATACCACACCCCCTGGACCGATTTTTTCACATTTCGACTACTCCTACAGCTAGTAGAAAGAGCGCTGGTGCCGAAAAGGGCGACGTTGGAAGCGTCTTGTCGAGATCTTTGCGATAAACACATCTTTTGGTCGTGGAGTCATCGAGCTTCGAAAAGCGGTCCCACGAAAGATACGGTATCGACCACAACCTTGTTTGCTACTGCAGATTCAGTACAAAGGCTTTTCATGGAACGACGCACACCCAAACTAAGTCCGACAAATAGGCTTGGTGTGCCGACGTAAATTAAGTGTAAGGAAACCCTCTTTCGACTTGTCCCAGGAGTCATACGTCACCGTCTCGCCCTTCATTCGTGAGTTTTTTTTTCGCATCCCGTTGATTGTCCTTGCACCATCTTTGCGTATGCATACAGCCAAGGCCATTCATAACTGCGTAGGGTATTGATTGTTGCATTCTTGCAAGGACACAGGCCTGAACTACAAGTATGGTGAACCACCCGTAGTTTTGTCTGGAATACACCTCTCTCTTTGGGGCGCGCGGCGAGCACCGCGCTCAGTGATGACTCAATCGCTTTCGGTAGAGAGTCATCTCGCTAACCTCCTTGCATACACGCCTCCATACACCACCAAAACCGAGAAAGAGGGAAACGCGTACAAAAACAAGACGTTGCACCGGCAAAACGATCCCGGTGAATGCTGACATCGTACAGCTCGGGTGTACAGCTAGGCTATATCCACGGTGCAACAGGAGTAGCGGTCACTCGCGCACCGGACGCACGCATCAAGCACTTGAAGCTAGTACACTACTTCTTGATATGGTAGACATCAAACGACCGGCAATCCACAACACGCTCTCTCAAAACCAAAAACACCCCCTGTCAAATCACTCGGTCAACCCATTAGAGGTTGTCCTCAAGGAACAACAACTGACAGCGCGAAAAAAAAAGCCAAGCCTGAACCACCAGTGGTTCAGGCAAACAATTCCGCCTATATACGACGGCTTTTTTTTTTCTTCAACCATCCTCGTCCGAAAAATCGCCGTCGTTCAAGCCTGCCCGGATCGCCCCCGTGTAGCCGCCCTGCTCCCGCGGACCCGTGCCCTCTGGTGCATCGCGCTGGCTGTAAATTATCGCCTGGTTGGGGAAAGCAATACATAGCGCATCACGAAGGAGAGGAAGGGCAACATGACGGTTGGCGCTTGACGCCACACGTGCGTTGTGTCGTGATTCTTGGGGCAAAAGAAACCGCGGACGGACGTCAGGGGGCGCGCGCTTCTAAACTAGATGAACAAAGTTTCGGCTCGCTTGCGCAAAACAGCATACATCCTCCACGAGAACGGCGAGCGGTGTAAATACCTTGGCGAGCGCGAGCTCCCTGGCGAGGTTGGAGAGCGGCCACTCGTCCAGCTTGTCTGGCGGGAGGCCAGCGGTCAGGCCGTCGAAACCGATGATGTTGTGCACCGCCACCCCGTCGATGAAGCAGATCACCGTCGGAAGGATCTTCACCTGCAAGTGACGACGGACAAGGGAGGGGGGGGGGGGTACGCGAAATAAACTATTGTCGGGGGTGGGGGGGGGGACACACACTTTTGATCTTTGGTGGAGGCAGACGTTGGTGAAAATAACACCATCAAGCGACACGTGAGAAAGACCCGACGCCAACCATGGCATTCAACCAACGACAAGGACGAACAGGGTAGTCTAGGCTGAACGGCATATTTCTGCAGCATGTCCGCCCCGAGTTTGCATAGTGCAGGCCGGCGGAACCCAACTCACCAAACCTTACCACAAGAAAAAAACGCATTGTTGGCACTCTCAATGTTTTGTGCATGCCTTGGTGGTTTGAAGATTGCATTGTTGCGTACAGGCGCCTAAAAACACAAACCAATCGTTTGACCACGGGTTGCGCGAGACCCTGTAGTTGGCGGATCATGGCATGGGTCACAAAATGCAACAAATAGGGTATCTACCCACAAACAGAGATAAACCCTCAAGCGCCAGTTCAAACGCAGCGCATTTCGTCGAAACCGTTCGAAATCTCGAAAAAAAATGTTCCTCGACACAACAGAATCCGAAGTCTGGCCTCGTTTCGATTTTTTTCAGTCTAATCGAAAAACAATTCTTCAAGTTATGCCCGTTTGTTTCAGCAGGCATCCCCAAATCGCTCCCGAACTTCGAACTTCGAAAACGACCCCCCTTGCCTGGAGCTTCTGGACGAAGAAGGGCGCCTTCTCTGCGTCTATCCTCAAGAACTTCGTCTCTAGGTGCCTAGGCGCCAGCTCCCCAAGGCGCATGTCCATCACTTTGCACCTGCCCGCGCGCACACGCACAACAACAAGACGCGATGTCTTCCAGTATCCAGCTGATTTTTCTCCGCTCACTGCAAAGGCTTCAAACACATCCCCTTCGACTACGGCTGTGGTTAGATTTAGAACGGCGAGTATTTCTGTGATTGTATAAGGTATATGTTTAAAAAAAAAAAAAACATTGTCGGCAGCGAGGGAGAGAGGAGGAGTGGGAGGGGGTTGGTCGGTGTGTTCGATGGGTGTTCGCGCGCTGTAAACAGGCAGAGTTGGTCCCCGGAGGTTGCATGTCCGCGCATCCGGCATCCAGGCACAATTTTGCGTGCTCGGCTACATCTTGTAGTCGATTCCACACGACATAACACACAGGAATAGTATCTCCAACAAGAAAAAAAAAAAAGGGTCACCTTCATTCACCACACGTACTTCATTTTTCCCCGAAAAAAAAAAGTAGGAAAGGTGCTGTAAGCCCAGGAGAGGCGACCACCGTGGTTCGGCGGAGCCGAAATCGCTGCATCATTATGCTTGTCCAAGCACGTGCGCACTTGCACGTAACGACAACACGTTGCAAAATGAGCAAGGAAAAGTCCCACGCCTTCGTCGAACAGCGCTGCGCGTCTGCTGCCAGGTCTTCACCAACGGCAAAACAAAACATTCCTTCCATGAACACGTCTCCAAGGACGCGCTGTTCTCATGACGCCCGGCAAGAAAAAGAAAACAAGATATGTAGAAGACTTGAAAAAGCGCGTTCGAACTCTGAATTTTTATAGCATGGGTTCACGTACACGTGCGTTGCGTACTGCGCGCGGTACACGCGCCTCGGCACACAGCTCTTGCGGTGCCGTGCTTGCGCGATGCGCCGACGTCGAGCAGGCAGGTGCCAACTCACCGTTGGAAGTCCTTGTGGTAGAAGTGCACGACGACCTTCTCGCTCGAGGTCACCTCCGGCAGGAACTCATCCTGGACGATCTCACGGTACTGCGGCGATATAAAGCACAACATGAGTAGACGGTACAAGACACGATCGGGCGAATGGCAGCGATGATGGCATGCGCGGCGATGAGCACTGCTATGCACAACGGCGGGGGGGGGTGTGTGCCAACATTCGAGGCCGACCCAACCCACGACTTTTGTGACGGCAGTAGCGATGTTGGTCTCGGGGGCGTGCGATGACCTGCACTGCTTTTGCGTTTTTTCAGAGCCAGCAACATCAGCTTCAATCGGCAACATCAAACATCGACAGCGGCAGCAGCAGCAGCAGCGGCGGCGGCGGCGGGGGCGGCGGCAGAGCCAGCAACATCAGCTTCAATCGGCAACATCAAACACCGACAGCGGCAGCGGCAGCAGCACGTAGCACACACCTGGCCGTGGCCCTTGGCGATGTTCTCCGCTCGCGCCTCGTGTACTCGCTTCAGCTCGCGCAGGCGGCTCTCGCGGATGCGGCAAATCTTGTCACCACCACACAGCACACGGCCGATAAAGAAGTGCCGACGATTGCACACGAGGAGAAGATAAGAAGAGGACAAGCACGCCCAGAAGGAGCCGAAAACACAAAACAATGGCGCGACAGCAGGCTAAAGAAACATCATCGCAAATACACGACATGATGCCATGCGTGGGGGGGGGGGGGGGGGGGGG
>FN649743.1:1567107-1589958 GCA_000310025.1 Ectocarpus siliculosus | reverse complement strand
CGGGAAAAAAAAAAAAAGGAAAACCCCCCCCAAAGGGGCGAAAAAAAAAAAAAAAAGGGGGGCGCGCGGGGGAAAAAAAAATCTTTTCAAAAACCCCCCTCTTTTCTCCTTGGGGGGGGGGGGGGGGGGGGGGGCGACCCCCCCGAAAAAAAAAAAGCCCAGGGGGGGAATTTTTAATGGTTTGGGGGTTTGTTTGTTGGGGGGGGGGGGGGGGAGCAACAAGCGCGAAAATGCCGGCCTTGGACAATCCAGGCACCAAGAGTTGGGACGAGAGCGCCACGAACCCAAAAGCATTCAACGCATATACCACCAAACACGATTGCTTGGCTGGATGAATGGCGGAAGTACGACCAAACCAGCGGTGCATTCGATACGCAGCACACTGTTGAAGCTGGGCTAGAGGGATGCGACGGGCCGGCGCGAGTCTGGAGGGTGGGGGGACGTAAGAAAGTTAACACATCGCTCCAAAAGATTTTCTTTTCGCTCTGCTTCAGGGTTGCGGTGGAAACACATGCCCTTCCTACTACCGCGGACGTAGCCGCGTACAGGTTCAGCATGTTCGTCTGCGTAATCTTTGTTGGTGTACATAAAACAAGCACATGCGACTCTCCCATCAAAGGTACAAGAACGAATCGTGACAGCAGTCGCAGTGAGCCACGCTACAAATACAGCACCACCAAAGGGCGAGTGCGCTTCTGGTTGTCTTTGTTTGGGGGAGGGGAGGGGCAGTCAAGAGTATGGAGGCCGATATCCACAATTTGCAAGCACCTAACGGCGAGTGCGCTTCTGGTTGTCTTTGTTTGGGGGAGGGGAGGGGCAGTCAGGAGTATGGAGGCCTGTATCCACAGTTTGCAAGCACAAACAGGCTCTCCACGGGAACGAACCCTCGTTACAAGCAAAAGGGAAGACAGGACAACAGTGTACTGAACTAGAAAAAACACGAGACAACACCACCGCCACCACGACCGCCGCCAGGTGATACTGCCCAAAAGTTCCGTACCTCCGGATCAGCATCCAACCCCGCGAGCAGCTCGTCGTCGCTATCCACATCGTCGCTTCCACCATCCCCCCCGTCTTCGTCTTCGGAATCCACCTGCAGCGGCCGGAACGGAAAACGGGAAGGGACAAAATCCATCACCGTAGCGGTGATCACGATGGACACCACAACAAACGGCAGGCAGAAGAACAAAACCATTTACTGCGTAAGCGGTGTTTTCGGGGGCTTCGGCTACTTCCTCTCGACAGAGCGACAGGCGAGCGTCTTCGTCGAACGTTGTAGCTGATTCGGTTTTCAAGCCTGGTATGTGTTTCTCTGTCGCCAGAGGGAAGGAGGCTGCGGTGGGATCTGAAATTGGGGCAGCGGGCTATCGAAGCGGGAGCGGCAGAGTCCTTCTTCTCCGTCGTCAAGGGCCACACGGCTGAAGAAGAGAACAAGCACACCACGCCCTGTCTTTGGGGCATATTCTGACACACATGCCCCCGCAATACAGTCAGTAGCGGTGAGGCGACCAAATCACACCGCGAACGTATGCCTGTTCCAATAGGGCACGAAGGGCTCCTTACGTTCCACCAGTCGTCGTCAGCTCGTATGGCCAGAGCAGTGTCAAGAAACCGGGCTAAAACAAATCGCGTCATCGAGGGATGAAGCAGCAGAGACCCCGAATCTCGAGGACAAGATCAATGACGTCCTGCCATTGGCCACTTTCCATCTTAGGTTGCCGGTGCCCCCGTTTACCGTCTACCGCCGTTACCGCCGCTGCCCGTGACTCTATTTTCGAGGGGCCTTCACGACGTTGGCTCAAGAAACATACCTGAAACAAGAGATTTCAGGTGTTGGGTGATTATTCTGAAAAATGGGTTGGGTACGGGTGGACCCAACCCTACAATGTAACCCATACCCAAGCCCGGGTCCGCGGCGCGTTTTGGACAACGTTGAAACGAAAAAAAAAGAAGCTGCAAAACCAATAAAAACAGGTTCATGTTTTTGAAAGTCTCTACGATGCCAAGTATCTGGGTATGTTTAGGGTGCCAAAACAACGCGTGAAGACCACAGCAATAATGCTCTTTTGTTGCGCACCTCCCCGTTCAGCCGCGCCGAGGCCTTCATCTGCGCCGCCAGCTCCGCGTCCTCCTCCCTCGTGGCCGCCTCCGCCGCTCGTCTCTGGTCCCTGATGGCCTTCTTCCTCTGCTTCTCCTGCTCCCGGGCCTGCGCGTAGGCTGCCCCGGTGGGCTTCGGCACAACAAGATCGCGTTCGTTCGTTCGTTCGTTCGTTCGTGAGCGTTGCGTGTTGCAAAAGAAAATTGCGTAACGAAGCGACGGTCGGGCGGGGGCTTGGGTACGTTGGTGGCAGCAGGGTGGGAAGGTGGGCGTGAGAACTGAGTGAGGGCGGATGAACTCTGGTGGATCGCGAGGTGCATGCATGCATGTCATGGACGCGGTCCTGTTGGCGTTTCTCGCAGTAGTGGTCGTCATGCGAGAGAAAGGGAGAGCGTGTTCGGCGATCGCAAAAAAAAACAAAACGAGCCTCTTGCGGTGCAAAGGGGGTGATTGAAGCACCTCCCGTTCTTTCCCTCAACGCCATCAGCGTGAACACTGCTTGGTACATACTCCGCCAATCGACGGGGCTTACGCAAGAAGAAACGCACAAGACATGAAGAGAAACGAAACATTGTGGTGTAAGCACGCTGGCGCGCCATCGCGAGCCCGGGTCGTGGAGCTGGAGAAGAACTGGGAGGAGGATGCAGAGCTTGTACAGGTTGTCGTTCTGAACGCAAAACGTCGACCAATCAACCCGCTTTCTTTATTGTTTTGTAAGTTTTTCTTTTTTTGGTCTTTCACCTGCGCGTCGGAGGCGGCGTCGTAGCCCTTGCCGCCCTTCTCGTACTTGTCCTTGAGCTCCCCGACCGCGCGGCCCATGCGGTCATTCACCTCGTTGGCGACCATCTCCTGCATACTCTTCTTCTCTCGTCCGCCCATCCGGCGAAGCGTTTTTTTCATGTTTTTCGAGCGTTCAGGAACGGCGGCGGTTTCACGCACACGCGGTTTACTCGCACGTAAGAACGAATATCTAAACATTCCCCTCGACTGCTGTGGTACGTTAGAATAACTAACGGGTACAGTGGTCTTTTCCGTTAACGTGTGCAATTTTTTCTAAAACTAACGTGTGTCCGACAACATAATGTCAGAGAGCAAGAGAGACACTGTAACGAACATGTGGGAGAGTAACAAAAAAGAGGATGGCATGGAACGCCAAGAGCGGCGTACCAATCAGTTTTGCATGCGCACCGACTGTTGCTGGTGGTGCCTTTGATGGACCACTGTGATAGAGACCCTTTCCAGAGAGGTGGAAAAGACGGGTCCCCCCTCAGCTCGGCGCTGACCGCTATTTAGAACATGCCTCGTCGTTGCCTACTTTGTAGATACGCGTTAGTTCCGGCGGTTACAGCCTACGCCCGTCTAATGAAAGTTGGCACCCGATGAGTCACGCTGTCTTCTTACACGAGGATGGGATACCATTGGTTGCGTAAGATATCACACCCCCTGCATCGTTTTTTCAAACCCCGATTACTCCACGACGAGGAGAATTCCAGAATCAACCGAAGCGTTTTTTGAAAGCTCTCGACGAGACAGTTCTAACGCCGCCAATTTCGGCAGTGCCACTCGATCGACTGTGAGGAGTAATCGGCTTTGAAAAATCGGCGCAGGGGGTGAGGTATCTCGTGTCACGGACGGTAGACGGTAGCCGCATTTGAAAATCACCTGGCCGTACATAGCAATCACACATTCCGACTCTCACCTCCTCCTCGTCAGCCCCGAGGGGGTCCACCATCGTAAACTTGTCGAATTTAGACCTGAGCACAAATAAGGGCGCCAGGGGGAGTAGCAGCGAGGCAGAAGTAGGAGGGGCAGCTGGATCAACGGAGAGGCACGCCCTGTTTACTACAGAGGTACTGACTGCTGTTTCTCCAACCTTCAAGTGTTTCTATCTTCCAGCAGCTTTGCGGTTGACCAGTTGATGCAGCGCCGCTACCTTCCACGCTGTGCCCTGCTTATTTGTCTGATAGTACGCAGAACCCTGGGAAATTCTCGTTGCCAACTTGCTCAGAGCATTGAAGACATATGGCTTTCAGCCACACCACCTAACCTATACAGCAGTATAGCGTCGATGTTGTCTCCGGCCCGTCGCAAGGAGAGTCAAGAGACAAGCCAATCCAAAACATGGGAGATGATGGAACCCGCACCACCGATACCCCACCCCACTCACATGACCACCGCAGGCACCTCCCGTAGGCACTTCGTGAGGCCTCGCTTAAGCGGGTTGCGTTTTCTTACTGGGGTGAACTGTTCCCGGTCTTGTCACACACTCGCACCTCGCACAGCTGTTGCCGCACCGTGGTTCACAGCAGAACCAAAAGCGCGGGCGGGGGGAATTTCAAAATCTGTAACCGCCGTGATTTTTTTTCATCTATCCGACGACATCACCGATATCGAACAACAAGACCAACAATAGATTTCGCCGTTCTCAGAGCGTGGAGATCTTCCCTGATTTTGGGCCAGAAAATTGCGGGGCTTCGTCCAAGATATATTTGGCAAGTAAATCGGGTGTAAAGTAAAGAAGCCTCATTGGACACGTACCTTTGCGCTCGCTGCGCGATTTTTGCTTTCGGTAGTGTTGCAACGACAAACCATTTTGGTGCCAAGACACAAAATGCAGTCAGCGTTGATGGCGGGTGGGCTGACACCGGCGCTGCGGCAACTCAAGGACTGCCGGCACACCTTCCCTTCTAGCAAATGGGACACAAGGGACAGCCAGGGAGCGCCTCGGCATGGCCAAGGATGCCTCACGTGCAATGTGAGGCATGTACATGTAGCGCATATGAATCCACACGCGACATGAGTCACACAGCAGTGGCAGTCTCGTCTTCTGCACCCCTTCATTAACTGCTTTGGACAGAGGTTGGGATCCATGATGCAGATGACATGTTAGGTCCACTCAAAGGCAATCGGGATATCTGCAACTGGCCCCCATTGCAAGCGTCTCAAACACCCGGTTCACGACATAAACAGGAAACACTAGAGACACGAACACCAACCTGCGTCACCTCTCCCCTAACGCCCCTGCCACTTGAATATTATTGTAATGCAAATGCAATATCGCGACGTCAAAGCTTACGGCAAAGGTGATGAAAAGTGTCGAGAGAGAGCAACGGGCGGCTGAGGATCTCCGGCGGCAAGAGGAGGCTGAGCGCGAACTGTTGTGGGCTCGAGCACGACGTGATATGCTACTCATGCGGCATCCAACGAATTGGGCTGATTGCTCATTGCTTCAGGTACACGGCACAACCCTATCCCCATTTCGTTGGATGTCCGCGGTACACTGCCTCCTGTAGGGCTTCATGGATCAATGCAGCCCCACGGACTATGTATTCCTAATCTTCATGTATGACTTTATGTATCCCGCCACAGTTTCCATTGCGTTAGTGATCGCTATTGACTCTCGAGGCGTGCCGGTATTCAACAGTCAACGGGAAAAACATTCTTCCAACTACAATTGTGGGTGTCTACGTACGTCAAGGAGCACACCTGAAAACCAGGGAAGCATACCTCTTTTAAGTGTTTGGCGGAACGAAGGGAGTGCTAACTGGAGTTGGGCGTTCGCTACGAATACAACCGGTCCGTAACACCTTCACTGTAAACGGTTGGTTTCGTCTGCATTCGACAACGCCATAGGGTCCCCGACCGGAGCGCCCAACGGAGCTAGAGCCGAATAATGAGACGGGCACAGGCGATTTCGGTGCTATTCTCAATGGCATTGAAGAGGGGGGGCGGGTTGAAAGGTGCGGGGGGGACTCACGGCCGAAGCTTGTCCCGGGAGCAATGCTAACCTTTTCGAATACTGCTGTTGCGGCCGTCAAGGCGTTTGCCGAGGAGGTGAGGCCAACGAATTTTGTGCTTCGTTGGCCGTTTCGGACAGGTTTTCCACTCTAGGAACGTTTGCTCCAGCACTGTTGTGTCTGTTGTTGAAATAGCAAAGATGGGAGGGGGCAATGCCATGGCGTGCTAGGTTCGTGCTCCGAAAGGAGCAGCTTGGCATGGGAAATCCCCTTATGGATGTGTCGTTTGTCCGACCCGTCCTCGATCCAATCGCTTGCGTACTCCGACTACTGTACTCTTGATTTGTACGTTTAGGTGCTAGCCGAAGAGGACCCACCACGGCGTGCAACGAAAGCAGCGGCGATCGTGAAGGAGGCGACAACAGAGGTGTCATTCGCCAACCGGCGTAATCATCCTCGCACCGAAGTTCTTGTGGTGAGTCCGTATCTCTTTCCATGAAAGGGCAATGTAGGCGGAGATCCTCAATGCCACTTGCTCCATACGGTGGCAGTGCTCCAAGACTGGAATGGTGGGGGGAATACATAGAGGTGGGACCTTGCGCGCAGTTTCATCTAAAGATCGAATCTCTGGATCAACAGCGTTCAGCTCACCAGGTGCCACGCAATCATATCAGCATACCATCCAAGCACTATGCCTACAGTGAGGCGGCCAACTGTAGAGAGCAGTCAGCAAGCCATCATTCCTCGGTGTCCCATGTCTAATCCACAACGGGGTTATACTGCCACAACCCCGCACGATCCTAGACTCAAAGTACCTATTGCCTTCTCTTGTTTCCCCCTTGCGCAACGACGGTCGCTCCTCGAAGACTAGACTGCAGGCCGTGGTTAGGGGTTGGTTGGCTCGGCGTCTTGCCCGCGTGCTTCTCCTCAGGGGTGGCTGCCGTCGAGAGCTTGACGTGGCCTCGGGAGCGTGGCAGTACGTGTGGAGCCACCGAGCCGCTGTCCCCGGCGCCCCCGGCGCCGCCGCCACCGCGCCCGGCAGGGCGAGCTACGCCGGCGGCATCGGCGGCGGCGGATATCGTTCGCCTGCGTGTGGCGGCGACGGCGGCGAGGGGTTGTTCCGGACGTGGTACCCCCCCGCGCTGCTGAAGAACGAGAGTCTGCCCAGCCCACGGGCGGCCGCGAGAAGGGTGGAGGGGGAAGGGCGGAAGCGGGAGGCCCGGTTGGCTCTCGCCAACTCCTTGCTCGACGATCAGAGAGGTCAGGTCACCGATCGGTAGGGCTCGCTGAGTCGCCTGAGGAAACAAACACGGTTACTGTAGATCAGTTGTAGGCAGCTAGCCTTAGAGTTTGGGGTCCGCGCCAAGGTGCACCCACTTTGGGGCTTGAAAGTGACGTTAAGGCCTGTTAGAGTAGGAGGCGTACGTGTCGTGCGCCAACATATGCGCAGCTCTTTTCGGGTCGGAGATAATGAAGGACGAGGGTGGTGCGGACAGCTCGACTGAGGTGTTGCGCGGCCATCATACGTATTGTTATTGCTTGCTTTTCAGCCGAGCTGAACAGACGCGACGCCCGCGCGGCGCGGCTGCTTGCCCTGGTGGAGGTGGTGAAGTTGGTCGAGCGTGCGATGGCGTCCCTCGAGGAAGCGGCTCTCACCTGCTTCGGTACGGGCAGGTAACGCGCGTTTTTTGTCTGTTGTGGGCATCTAAGGGTCGCGAGTTCGTGTGGACGTGGTCCGTCTAAGCGCACCAGCTCATGCGACGCAGTACCGAATACACATTCCGAATCGCGACAAACACGCACACGAGTAATAACACACAATGTCGCCGAAACGTGCCGCACCTTTTACAATGGTGGGGATAACGACTGTGACCCAAACGCTTACCCTCGTACGTTCGCCATAGCATAGAGGTGCAAGATTGAACGACGACTTTTACCAGTGCCATGGTAACTTGTATTAATATGACCACCCTTTGGCGTTGGCCTGTGCGCCAAAACCATGTTCGTTCACACCCGAACGGCGGGCGGGCGGGGCGCGTAGTGAACCCCTTGCTATCTCCGTCAAGGTGTTGCATCCCCGAGGAGGGGAGCCCGGGGACGGAGCGCGGGAGGCCGTCGTGACAGAGATCATGTCTGCGTGGCACCGAATCGATGCTCAGGTAGGGCGGGTTTTGATTTTTCCAGCATCTGGCCACGGAACCTTGTTACTACGAAGTCGTCCGCCAACCGTTTCACGGGGCGGCCGGGGATGTTTTGGGGGCTTCGGGGTTATTGCTACGAAAAAGGGAAGTTCGCTTGTCCGCCGCCGGTTCTCGAGCGGATCACCCATGTTCCAACACACTCTTAACGCATGCTCGAAGTGCAGAGCACTCTTTGACGGCGTCCTCTGGATTCGTTGAGTTGGTAGGAGCTTCTACTCAATCATGGCATTCAGCAAGACCGTGGTGTTCTGCGTATGTTATCGCCAAAACGAAATTGCCCCCATGCCTACGTTCTGCCGGCCCCCACGCATACAGGACAGGCTCGTTTCGACGGAGTAAACGTTCAACGCCCGACAAACTCTCAAGCGACGGAATACATTAACCGCCCAAATGGACATGGTCCCCCGTGTCTAATTGGCACCCTCGATGCGTCCGTGCCATCCACCTGTGCTCGAATTAGGTGCGCGAGCAAGAAGAAGCAGCTCGACTACGTGCAGAGCGCACGAACGACAAAGGGAAATCCCCAAAGACTTCACCGAACCGCGGAGGCGGCGTGAGTGCTAGACGAACGCCCAGGTCGGGCAGCCGAGAGGGTCGCGGGAAGTCTACAGGCAGGAGAGAAGCCAAGCTCTCGGTGCCCACGACCAACGAAAACCTTGCAGCGTTCGAGCAGGTGATTTGAGAGTGAACGTAGCCGTGGTGGGCACGTTCAAGCATCGAGGTGTTCGGATGTATCCCTGGTGAACGGCCCTCTGCATCTTAAGTGCTAGGGCGTTGCCGCTCTTTGATTGTTCCAACACCATCGACGAGATGCCGTATCGGGTGCAAGGTGGTATTTTCCCCGCTGCAACACATCGACCAAGGAACCCTCTACAAAATCCTCCACAACAACAAGGCTTGCCCAAAGTAGGAACACCCATGAGATCGATTTCGATGCCTCTTGAAACTCCACGCTTTCTGATTTCAACTTCTCCTCCCACACACACGGATTTTGCCGGACCCGGCGCGGCCGACATGATGGTTAGAGATTGCTGCAAGACTCCTTGCACGAAGACGCGTCCGAGGCGGTGGCCTCTCTTCTCCAGAGGAAGCGAGTGCTCGGCTGCATCCACGAGGCTTCAAGGTTAGGCCGCAACAAGAAGGCCTGGGAGAAAAAATCCTCGTCCCCTTTCGGTCTAGGGGTAAGCGCAACTGGGTGCCAAGACTTTGCTCCCTCGGTGGTGTCTGGATGCCATGCTGTACACTGCATGGGTCGTTCGTTGGACCGTTCTCGTTGGCGATGTTTTATTGTGGCGACGTTTCCCAGAAACATGTTCGGAACGTTGAACAGCATATCTGCCTTGAAGGGTTTGGTCTTCTATTGGTGCTTGTCGGAATACGGTATTTTTCCTTTTTGCGGGCTGTTCGTATTGTTGTGGGACCAGCAGAACCACCAGCACAATCTGCAAGCTTTTCGGGTGGCGATGTCCCAGCTCCTCCAGCAGATCGCATGCAAACCTCGTCCAATGGAGTTCTTACGCGCACCCTTAGACGCATACCCTCGAACTGAGCTTCTTCAGTGCATTTCGCGGCGATTCTATCAATCAATCATCAAAGTTTCGAACTGCTGCGGTTGTATTTACCTTAAGAACAACAATTTGAACAAATTCGATGTACGGTATTAGATAAGGTCGCACTTCGCCTCGCTCAACGACCAAGCCGCTCAAGCCGAAAACTTCCCTCTCGACCCGTTCAAACCAGCAGTCGGCGGTGGCCTAAGGCCGCGTGCGTATTTTCATGGCAAGGTATCGCCATCCTTTTTCATTCTCGTCCTCACCACCTCTCCTCCTGCGCTACGTCACCCATTCCCGTTGCGGCGAATAGATACAGGTATTTCCTCCGTGGGCACTTGCTTCACACAGATTCATCGCCCTGGTGCACCGCGGTAGTCTCGTGGCGGTGTCGCAGGCGTCACCCTTTGTGTTTTGGGAAAATCTGGTGAGTGAGACATCTGATTGTTGCATTGTCCACGCCCAAACTCATAAAACGGTACGGCATTGGGAGACGTGACCGTCACAGATTCATTATATTTTTCGGGTTAGGGAAGCAATTATGTCTCCGGAAGATTGATTGCGAAGGTGGCGATCCGCCGCACGTGCCTTGTTCTCCTGCGCGAGATCCGCCGGGGGCCAATGGGGGTATTGAGATGAAAACAATTGGGCCCTATTCTGCTTCCACGCAGCAAGAGGTTCAATGTAGTTGTGACTGAGTATCTAAACGTTTCATCCCTGTGGGCGTCGCCCTGATTCCTCGTTCAAAACAATATCGACATGAAGGCGGACAGGAAAAAGACAAACCAACTCATCGCGGACATTCTGGGGCCGTTCCTGGAGAACCCCGACCTTCTCAAGGCGGCGTTTGCAGATGAGCCGGGCGAAAGAGCTTCCGTTCCCGCCACCAAGGCGACCAGCGCTGGTCGATCCACCACCAATAATGCCGTCAGCACCGCACGCGAGACCCCCGGAGACGGGGCAGGCGGCGACGGAGAGCAGTCCACGTCGTCCTCTGTCGCGGAGGCGGGGGACACCGGAGTTCGACAGATTGGCCGGGAGAACGAAGAAGGCTCCGCAGCAGCAGCAGCAGCAGCAGCAGCAGATGGCGGGATGTGGGGGTACAGGTCAAGCTTGTCCTCGAAGGGCTGCTGGAAGATCGATGCACGGGCGGTCGCGCGGAGGGATTCGTCGTTAAAGCTGGGCTTTGATTCGGTGGCGTTTGACCTTTTCGTCCTCCCGGACGAGAAGAAGGGGGGCAAGAAAGGAGGACAAGAGCCTCCTGCAGCACCATCGGTAGGGAAGCAGCGTCACGCCACGAGAGTTAACGACCACGAGGAGGATGAATCGTCTTCACCTCGCGCGACACGTGCGGTTGTAACCAACGCCGTGCCCTTTCGCCTGGCGGACGGGCTACCCCGAGAGCTCGGCCCCCTTCTGTTCGAAGACACGTCGGACGCCTCTCTCCTCGCGGGAGACGCCGCAGAGGACCATCCCCAGTCTCGTGGGGCTAAAAGGAAACCCGAACACCCCCGGGTGACAGTTTCGGACCCTGAACTAGTTGGCTCACGACCCGAGGAAGCCGAGGAAGAGACGGAGGAAGAAGAAGGATATGAGTGGGAGAGGAAGAAGGATCCTAGGAGCGCCGGGAAGATATTGAGTCACACACGTCGTGGGTCTGGGCCTAGCGAGGCGGCCGTAGAGGTTAGAATCCGTGGGGAAACGTTGGGCGCCGACCAGCTGGCGAGGGCAGGGTTGCCGCATGATTTGTTTAGCCTGGTGGTGGATGAACGTTTCAAAGTTACCAACGCTGCCACGGCGGGCGATTCGAAGAGCACAAGGGGGCGGACGAAAGGGAGACGAAAGGAATAAGGAGTCACCCCCACTGGGTATTGAACAATGCTGGTCTGTATTTTGGGTCTGAATATGAAGGCATGACGGGCATGGCGCCAATGGTGGTCGTCGAAGAACCCTTGATATTTGGTGACACGGCTAGATGGATGCCCTGGGTACACCACATTACAACGATGTGCGTTATGGACGGCTCCTTTTTCTTCGGGATAGATCGCTTTGGTGTTTTGGTTGTGCTACACTCGCTCCCGATGTTGTGAGTTGACGCAACCCAAGGTGTCAAGTTTGATCCGAAAGAGGTGTTGGTGTTGGGAAGAACCACTTTATATGACCGAGTGTGAATCTTCTGCTTCACATCCTCCGGGCACGAGAAGGACGCGGTTTGACAATAGAATGCGGCCCGTTTCGACTGTTCGCAGTAGAATATTCAACAGCGTTGTGTACAGAGACGCGGGCCTCACGTCATTCCGAAATGACTTAACCACTGCGCAACAGCAGGGACCGTAGTGCAACGTTCTGCAGGAGGAATAGGACTTGAAGTGAAAACTCCATGATACATGGTTGTCCACAACATCGCTTCTCCGACACTAGCACTTTTTTGTTTGTTGCACAACGCATGGATGTCAAACGTCTCTCAACATTAGTATATCTTGTCAGCCGCTGCGGGTACGGCGGGGCGATGAATCGAAAAATCGAAACGGCGACGAACCTGTGGGAGGCGAAGGACGGAAAATACGCTCGCCGGCGGTGCTACAGTAATCTGCACCCAAAAGGGAGCTCCCGTTTTGGCATTCCGGAGCTGCTTGGCCGATGGACGCAGGAAAAGAAGGTGATTCGTTTCCTGATGGCTGATGGCCGGAAACGAGTTCTGGCACCAAGGTTGAAGCCGGGGTGCAGGCATGCGCCAGCTACACATCCTTGTCGCCCTCATTCGACGCTGAACGATGGCACGGATCAGACAAGTGAAGCTCGCAAGGAGTATGTTCCAACGAGTTGTTTGTTTCACTCGTCACCCACTTGAGTGTTAGAGTCATTTTCCCCCGATTTTTCTCCTCGCGTCCCACGCGAGGGCAAGAACACGATTGTTCTCGGGCCGTCTCGGAACTCCAGTACCGTTGTAGCCGTCTGTTATCGCGTCCCTGTAGAAGCTACTCCAACTTCAACTACTACTGCTTTCGCACGAGACCTAACGCTTCTCCTCGTACGGTCCCTGGACAACACCTACGGCATGGTTCGGTTCCCGATCACCATTTTCGTCCACCGTCATGACTGCCGGACCAATATTCAACCGGCCTTGCAAGATCAATTCAAAGAAGACCCTGCGTCTCAGGGTAAGAACAGGGTGCGAGCTCAAAATGCGCGTGCAAGTTCCCTCTTCAACTTAGCTAGCAACACGTTGCAGGAGAGCTTCTTCGAATTCGCTCATATGCACACAGCTCTCCACCCGAAAATGTTGCCATATAGACGTTGCGAGCACAGCACTTGGTCAAAGCTTATCGGCGTAATCTCGTGCCACCCTCGACTCGCCCCATCCGAGAGTGAACGATGCCTTGCGAAACGTTTTCGATTGGTTCCAGGTGCTCCGCCACTTGTCCTATTTCATTGCTGCTGTGGAAGCAAGACTCCGCTTTGAGGATGGGCACGGCAGCCTGCGTTCTATCTGGCTTCCGTAGGAGCAGACACTTCTGCGGTTTCCCCGCCCGACCATATCGTCGAGCTCACATAGTCGCAAGAGCCGTCATTTAGTCCTGTTTGCGGCATCTCCGCGCTATCATCCCCGCCGGCAAGATTTTGCCCCAAGTCTTGGCCGGAGGGAGCTGGGATCCTAGTCCTTACGCCACTCTTCGAACGTTCCACGTCGCCACCACCACCACCACCACCACCACCACCACCACCACCAAAACTCCGACCGCTAGACTTGGCCACGATGCTTTCCGCAGAGCGGACTACTCGGGATATGTGCGCCGCTTCTTCCTCACACAGCTCCTGGCGCCACCCGCCCTCTTCCAGGGGTACCGCGTGGCGGCTCTCGTTGCCATCCGGGCTCGAAATTGCACCCCGTTGGTTGGCGCGAGCCGGCGCTCTGCCCCATCTCAGGCGCTCCGCTGCTCTCAAGCTCGGGACGGCTCTGACGATGGGCGCCGAGGTCGCTCGGAATATCACCGGTAGCTCGGACTTGCCGGGCTCCCGGTAAACCGGAGGCGAAGCCGTAAGGTCGTCTGGGAGAAGCCCTTTGGCCCGCGACTCCAGAGAGCTCTCTCTCGTTGCGGGCGGGTGGACCCCAGGTGCTGTAGGCTGTCGTTTTCGTATCGCGCTCGTGCTCGGGAGCGCATCCCGACCGCTCCCACCGTCTGACGTTTTCCAGCCTCCGGGAGCGTTACGCCCCCGCCCCACCGCCGCCGCCGCCGCCCGCCGCCGCCCATTCCCGTCCCCCCCGGCTTGCCGCTCGCGATCGATTGTGGTGGCCGCTCTAGGCCCCGCTACTACGGCCCCGCTCTTCGACGACCCCGCGGCACCGTCAGGAGGGGGTTCCACGTCGCCCCACGCGCTCGCGCGCCGCCGGGTTACGGTCACCAGGACATCCCCGTCACCCGTCAGCAGGCGGACGACCTTCTTCCCGTAGCTCTCCTCCTTCCGCCTGCCCTCGTCGGCGATGTGGGGCCTCTCCGCTCGCGCGAAGGACGACGGGCCGACCGCCGCCGCCGGCCTCGCTCGCGCCGCCCGCACCGCGGCGGCGGCGGGCGGTAGTAGGTTGTTACCGGATTGATGTCGGCCGGGGGAGGTCTTGGTGCCGGGGCGTCCAACCCCGCCTCCGAACCTAGCGCTGCGTTGTTGTGTTCGCGAGACTCTTCGAGAGTGCAACGGTAGATCACGTGCCGCCCCCGTCAAAGCTGTTGCGCTTGAGACCGTGGCGGCGACCCCTGCCGTCGCCGGCCGGGCCTGGGGTTCGTCTGATCTGAAGGCGGAGTTTTCGTCATCGCCGGCGGCGGACGGGGGTGGAGCGGCCGAAGTGTCCACCGACATGTCGCAGCTACCGCCGGGCGCAACGGCGAAGGCCGAGGTCTGCGGTAGGACCCGACGGACCGGTTTGCAGAACACTCTTGAATTCGGGACGGCTCCACACACTTCCTGTTGGTTCCATAAAGACAAAGGCAGTGACCGTTCGGGCGGGGCGTTGGTGAGGGCACGCGTCGACTCGAAATCCATCCATGATGGTGGGCGTCGGCAAAGGGTTGACCAAAGGCGCAACACAAACAAACAAGATCAGGGCGCGCAACCGTCATTCTGGTCGGCAGGGGTGTCTTCCAAAGCACGTACGCGCACAACGACGCGTGCGTCATCGTTCGAAACCACATCAACAACTTGAGCGCACGCCTGAGGTGTCGGCGTTCTACGTGGAACTGGCAACCACGCAATGAAATCAACGAGAGAGTAAAACGTACCAACAACAGGAACCATCAACGAGCATGTTGAGCCGGAACATTCTTCCAAAGTTCTGTCCTGCGCTTGATTTCCACAGCAGTGGGAACAATCCTGAAATGCATAATAAAATGAAGGTCCAATTGCTCATTGAAAACTTTACGCGCCCGGCCAAGTGCAGGCGCGACAGGATAGCAACGCCTGTTTTTGGTTCTCTCAATAAATCAAGCAACAGGCGCATCTTTGCGTGGGGGCAACGAATTTCCAGCCTGCTGGCCTTCCACACCCGAGCTCCAAAAAAACAGACCGCTTGGTTCGTTATCCGCTGTCAGCTCTGCCCCCCAATGCCTGCCCGTTAAGTCCGGAACCAATGAGTAACCGAAGCCACATGCCGCTCGGTTCACGCTTGCAAGAAAGACTTCTCCGCTCACCCGCACTTCCCAGGGATCACGCATGTGGTACGACGCCGGCCCCGGTGGCCTCGGCTTCTCCTGCTGGTCCTGAGGCAACCGGGACCTCGTCGGCTTCCGCGGCTCTCTGCCGGACTGCATCGAGTGGCACGACTGCCACCTCGACTCCTCCACGCGACCCGCCAGCGAGACCTTGGGTCCGGCTTCGGTCATGTACCACTTGTCCACGACAGCGTGCGGCGGCTTGTAGTTCGGGTCGTGCGTGAAGGCCGTTTCGCCTGCGCGTCCCGAAAACGATATTAGATGAGGTGGTGCGTGAAACCTTGCACTTGGTCGTGTCTCCATCGGCTGCTAGCCCCCCCGGGCGAGCATGTGCGGTGTCCTGGCTGGCTTTGAATGTTCGTCGTTTGAGGTGTCGGTGTTTTCCACATGGATAGGGGTTGATTTCCCTCTCGTGGAGAAAACAATGTTTTCCTAACAGGTGTGAAGTCTGTCTACACAGCGAAAATATCGTTCTGGCGTCGCCCCCGTGCATTCACACGCTTCGCGCTGTCCTCTGCGCCATTTTGACTCCCTCGCACGTCATACACACAATCCAGGCGGTTTCCACTCAAGGCTCATTTAATCAGTTGGGCTGGGTGGTGTGGAGACAGTGTAGTTCAATGCGAATCATCGCACACCCGCTTGACTGATATACATATATAGCCCGATTGGCCCATAGCCAAGAAGCTAAGAAAGCTGAAGAGGGTGGTCTAGAATGATCTCGCCGAGAGCTTGTCCTGAACGCATCGGTCAGCTTCTACAGCAACCGCTTGGTTGTGGAGCAATCGAGCCTTGGAAGTAATTCTTTCGGGGCGAGCGAACACATGCACTCTTACCGCACGCAAGCCACGGTTTTGTCCCGTGGCAACTGCTTGAGGCGTATCTCATACCGGACGCCGCAGTCGTAACTACCCTGATGAGCTCGCTGCAGCGTAACCCATGCGATACAAAAGTGTATGTTCTGCGTAAATTGTTCATCTTGCCGCTTTCATACAGTCATACCTTTGCGAAATCGAGGGACTCTGGACCACGTCCTACCGGAACGGCGCCAGTGGCGGCTTGCCTCCCGCTTGTCGTGGTCAGCACCGGTGTCGGGGACGTTGGCGAATCGCAGCTGTGGGACGCACGAAGGGTCACTCACGTACGTCCGCCGGAAGGGCTCGTACTGCGCCATCGGAGGGTCCACCTATGTATCGTAACAAAATGCTTGGCATAGTCAGGGAGGGAGGTGTCATTGCAGCATGGAGTCGGAAATTTGCAGATAATCATGCGAAGGTGCATAGGAAGAAGAATGCACCCGAACCGTAGCAGAGTATATCGCAGCATAGGGCCGTTCAGCCCGTTCACAACTTCACGGCGTAAAAATGAGAATATGTGTTCTACGCGCGGCACCGACCTTCGCCGTGGTTGGTCAAGTCTGCACCTCAATGGCAACACAGCTTGCAATGTTGTCGACACCGCCGAAACACGAACTAGCAACGCGAAGGTGTGTTTGTATCTCCCAGGCAAAGAGGTACACAATTACGAAGAAAGCACACGGTGCCAATACTGCTCACAATATTCTTCCGTGGGTTTTGCTCAAGCATTGGTCAGCATGCCAAGCAGACAGCTGCATGCCACACTACGGATGGTGATCGATTGTCGAACGTTGGCTCTACCCGACAAAAAGCTGGGGCCCGTACCCTCATTGCGGCTGGGTGGCGCTGACGCTGGCGGCCCATGTCCTGCCCTGGCATCCAAGAGGATATCGTAGAGTCGGCCGGGGACACCGGACGTTCTGCCTGCTGTCGAATTAACTCGACGAAGATCGCCCCGGCGGCGGTCTCGAGCCCGTTCATCGCCTGCGAAGCACGTGCCGGAACGGGGTAAAATTCACTCTTTCCGCATGGCTCGTGGGTGCAATACTATCGTGAGGATGTTGGATTATATATGGTGGAGGGGCCATGACATGTCTCGTAGCCCTCTGGATCGCTTCTCGAGCGGAGGGCGGGAGGGGCGGGGGGCGGCAGTCAAGCAGGTCTTGATGAGTGCGGCAAAGCGGTATAAGCTTGAGCCAACCAATTTTTCCTCTTTCGTTATGAACAAACCCCCGTGTGTTGTGGGATTACACGCGTAGCGATCCCTGTAGACCCTAATGAAGACTCACTTGTTTATTAATCTCTTGGAACAGCAGTGCTTGCTGTTGCGTGGCACACGTAACTTGCACCGTGCTGACACCACGCGCTCTGTTACGCGGCTAAAATCGATCAAGGAGTATAGCTCAAGGATACGATATTGTCATGAATCCTGCCGCTGTACACCATCATATCGCTCAACCACACGACACTCGCCTTCAGCTGAGAGCGGACAGCACCCATTCGCATCTATCCTTCGTAGTTGATGCTTCGAGGCGAAAACCTGCAGGCTATAGAAGTCACCGGCTGATCTCTTTGAAAACAGGTGGGATTGCTGTAGAATGCCGCTGCTATCGAGAGATAAAAATGACCTCTGGCAACACGAACCATGCTTTTCATTAGATTCAAGATCGTTGAAGAAGAGCAATTATTTTCAAGTAGAAAGTATCAGGAGGAGCCTGGTTCGAGACGAATGCAGATGTATGGGACGCTGAATCTCTCAATCCGCACTCAACTCGCGTGATCATCAGACAACGGCAAGTGAGTGCAGATGACAGCACCGAGGGTTTGACTTCTGTACGTTGACTGCAGAGAGACAGAGAGAGAGAGAGAGAGAGAGAGAGAGAGAGAGAGAGATGTGCCCGTTTTTCATGGGCTGTCGTCTTCAAGCGTATTTTTTGCGTTTTGGACAGCAATGGGGCGGCTTTCTTTCTCCACGCGCGCACAAGGACGTGCCTATTCGTTGTACGCCAGACCGACGCTCATCGCTATATCATCCGCAAGTATGTTGGTGTTGTGAACTCATCTCATCTATCATGGGCGCCAGTCTGCACCTTCTCGGGTGTCTTTGACTCACCCGCCGGGGTCGCCCTAGGAAGAAGGTTGTACACGAAACAGATTGTTTTTCTTTTTCTGTTGCAGCGTGGCTCCGATACATGAGGGTTGAGGGCCTTTGTGACACCACCCTTTGTTATGTCGGAGCCACGACTGCATGTCTTTTCGCTGCAAGTTTCCTCTTGCTTGCTGGCCTTCAAAAGTAAGGCGCAGCTCCTGCCCCCTCTGTGTGTGTGCACATCTTTGCAATTTTGCGTTTCACTTCTAAATGGTGAGTACTGCTTGAAAGGGCTGGCCTTCACTTCAAAAAGGGAGGCTTGCGCCAGCAACTGTACTCGAACACACCCACAGCATCTATTCTAACGGTCGGTTTGTCAAGAAAGAACATGTCAACAAACCAGAGGTCGTGGAAACACAGCATGACGAGGGAAACATAGACTACCATTACAAGTTTGACGATTTTCTCGGGGAAAAGGATGGACCCTCGCGATTTTCAGTTCCTTGCAATTTGGTGGGTTCAATATAGAGTCAATCTGGGGTGATTCATAGGCAGATCGGCTAACGCCTCACAGCTCACGTGCCCTGGCGATGTTACCTGGATTTTGGGGTCTGGGAGAACGCCAAGTATGTCGAATTTCTCTCACAGGCATCCACAATCGACCCTGGAAGGTGTTTTCGTGAATATTTCAGCTGGCAATAAATCAAGACTTTTGCACCATGATCGTTCTCAGACACTGGCTTTTGCCCCGACAGAAAACGGGTTCTCAGCGAATATATTCCGTCCAGGACTGCCGGTTTAATTACGTGCACGTCGATTTTAATTTAAATAACTCCACGTCGAGCTTCACATCTCGGGCAAAACGATATAGTAATAACTCGAGCTGCAGCCGTAGACCGAACACACGAAGTACATGCCAAGCGTACGCTTGTTGTGGGCACAGAGTGTGCAGCACTGACGATTGTGTGCTAGCTCGTGCCATCAATCGTACTTCAGTATGTACCAAGGTGTCTTGCGGACGCGCGGTACTGCTACGCCGCCCCAAGTGCTAGACTACTGCTGCATGCTATAATGGTACACGGTGTAGACCAGACGATACTTGTGGAGGCGTGGTGCACAGCTTCCAAGAACATCCCTACAGGCCTTGCCAGAAAGCGTACGCTTAACTCTTGACACCGTGAAACCAAAACGGGTGTGTGCGGTACTACTGTACATGTATACAAATACATAAAACAGTAGTTTACAGATGTGGTGTGAACTGATGTACTTCGCTCTGAGCTCACATTCACGTCAAGCGATAGCTCGCCATCGTCAGTCTTGGAAATGAATCGCTGTATCCACGGGTCTCTCTCGTCGTACTCGGACGACCCGAGCCCCAACGAGGACCGAGGTCCTGGCCGCCAAGCCATGAAAGGTGCTCTCTGTGTGTTCTCTCACTGGTCAAGGATGTCGCATTTCGCGTTGCTGGGCGTAGCACGGGCAAACAGATCCCGCCGCCACGCATCCCGAACCGTAACAACGAACTGCGGCGGATTCAGGGTTCCACGTTCCACCCTCCACCCTCCACCGATGCCTCCATGTGTCGCCTATGTGCAACATACAGAACACATGTTGATACAGTGCGCATTAACCCCTTTCGTTTGTGTATGTTCATGTTGACGACCTGCTACATTTTCATTTTGTCGTGAAGCTGGTGTTTTCGCTGCGAGACGAAAAGCCAGCCGATGCTCGCCGTAGATTTGACCGAATCTTGATCTTGCCAACATTGCAAACCTCT
This sequence comes from Ectocarpus siliculosus, assembly GCA_000310025.1. Taxonomy (NCBI): domain Eukaryota; class Phaeophyceae; order Ectocarpales; family Ectocarpaceae; genus Ectocarpus; species Ectocarpus siliculosus. The sequence continues at coordinate 1,569,947 of FN649743.1, read as the reverse complement.
GTTGTTTTCTATGAATGCAGCAGTAGAGTGAGGAGAGAGAAGCTGTTTCGACGCAGGAATACGCCCCGGCTGCCTGAATTTTGGTAAGAATCTTCGTGCATAAGTGAACGATCCATGCGTTCGTTCACAACGACAGGTACCAGTGTAGTTGTGACGAAGCTACAGAGAGAAAACGCGTTGAAAACACATCGCGATCTCGGGTACGAAAGTTATCCCGATCTACGGCAATAGTCACAAACGGTGTCGTCTCCACTGGTTTGCCATCTGCCAAGTGGGATTCTTTTTTCTGAGACAAATGCACGGCCAAAAGCAGCAACAAAGTCGTGCATGTCCTGCGTCGATTGTTGCCTTGTGGGAAGAGATGATGCAGCCGGTGGCGGGGTGTTTAGACACTAATCCCCACGCGGGGGGGGATTTCGTAGAATCCTTCCCCGGGGGGGGATTTAGATACGCCGAAAAAGTAACTTGTCTGTATTAACACAAGAAGAGACTCACGGGGCACCCCCTCAAGTCCGCATACTTGGTAATAATCGTACTTTGTGATGGTTTTATTCAGTGAACATAGGTCGCCGTCACAACGACCGGAACAACACCTCTGCTGTAGAGCCCGACAAAGCTTGCCAAGGTTATCAAATAGGCCAGGAACAAAACTCCGGAAACTTTATTGAAACGCGCACAGAAGTAGGACGCCAATTGCATGCTTCAAAAACAACCATTCTGAAATGTCACGCGAACGCCAAAACGTCACTGCAGACTGTAACAATTTGCCACAACGTGTAAGCCGGAGAGGTTCCGCACACGCCCACTCGCCGCTAACTCAGAAATTCTGCTCCTGGGCAAATGGGGAGCATCAATCCGCTCCGTAATCGCCAAAACAGCGCCTAGAACGCGGGCCAAACGTCACGGTTATCAGTGATTTCGCAAGGAGAATTACACAAACATGGTGCTTGGCACAAAAAAATCCACATTCTCTCTGCGACACCTGGTAAACGCCGCTATGTACTCCACAGACTGGACTATACAACGACCAAGCGGCAGCCTAACGCATGTATCACCATCGAAGACCCGGCCTGAACGTGCCTGCGTCCATTAACCAACCCAATCGGCTCCATACTCATTTCGTCAAAATCGTTAAAAAAACTACACATACAACATTAGATATCAGGTCACCAACAAAAGCGCGCATGCCATGCTGCTGCTGCTTCTCCTTGGTCTCTCCCACGTACTCGTCCCCTTTTGAAGGCATCCGCAAACAAAGGAAATGCCGCACTAGATATGGATCGCACTGTTGGTGGACCGGAAGGAAAAGCAGTGGATAACTCACCACTTTCAATTAATGCCACACGTATGTAGATACAAAGTTTCTACCGGTTTCCGTGGAGAAAAGTGCGCCCCCTGCATCCTAGCCCATCGCATACCAGTGTTGTTCGATGAGCCAGCAACAACTCACCTACCCGCATACCCGGACAGATCGCAGTGCACGCAACGCGTTTTCAAGACCGAAAGACCTGAAATTTCAGTTGGTGCACGCGTCGGATGATAAAAAACCACGCACGAACACCGGCGAGAGCACAGCGACACTAAAACCCCGCCAGAGGCAGACCACACTGCAACATAGTGGCGAACGCCGAAATACCCTCGAGGAAAAGTGAAACGCCCTCCCTGCACCCGGTTCTCTACAAGGACTACCGTTAAAGAGCGCCGGTTTTCGGTTCATCCGCACCCTCGGCGCCACCGCTCGCCGTGATACAATTGGTGATACAAGCACAACAGCAGTGACGTTCCCTATCGCGTGAAATCGCCTTGGAGAGATTGGCATCGCGGTGTCACCGTCCATGCCGGCGGCGAACACGGCCGGATGCAGGCGGTCCACGCGGGTGGCATCTCCACACGTTGGGGCGTGAATAACACCCGACCGAGACGATGGGCTGGGGCGCAACCTCCGTCACTAGGCCCGCCGTTCGTCGTACAGCGAGCCAACCTTTTTCTTCCGTTTTCTCATGCAGGAACAAGCCGACACTGCCACCGCCACCATCACGATCTATCGCCGGACGCAAAAAAAAAAAATGTGGAACGGGGAGCAGAAAAGGCGCGGGCGAACAGGCGCAAGAAAAGCGAAATATATCAGCTGCTTGCGTATACACAACGAACGCGAGAGTTACAACTTAACGGCGGCCGACACCACCAGCAACGTCACTGCTTGTGCGCGAAAATGTGCACGGCCTCGGTGGATGACCCGGGGCGTTCTTGACTCAAACTGCAACGCTTTGAATATGGAGGCCCACAACGAATCGGGACACGTGCGCAACGCCCTCGGCAGCTAGAGTACGCACAGAGAGGGTGGCACGGGGGGGGGGGGGGGCAAAAACCCCTTTTTCCTCCTGCTACAATAAAACATGAACGGGGGCGTACCCCCGGGGGGGTTGCGCCCCGGGGAAAAAACCCCAAACCCCTCAACCAACACAAAAACCCCCCCCCATTTCAAAAAAAAAAAACCCGGTACAGGGGGATGATGCTAACATGGGAAAAACAAATGATGGAGCAAAAACCGGACAATGGGGTCCTCCAACCCTTGGGTCCCCCCTGTCGGAAACCCCTTTTACCTTGGAAAAAAAACTGTTTCTGGGTTTTTTCCCCCTACAAAAATGAAGTCTCTTTTTATTTCTCAGCCGGTTGGGGCGGTCGATGCTAATTTTAAAAAAAACAAAACCCCCCCGCCGGGGCGATTTTAAATTAAAAAAAAAACAAAAACACCCGGGGCCCCCTAACGGCCCCCCAGGGGCGGGGAAAAAAAAACAACTTTTTTCCTGCTTAAAACAATAAACCGGCGGGGGGCACAC
>FN649743.1:1516396-1543950 GCA_000310025.1 Ectocarpus siliculosus | reverse complement strand
CCCTTTGAAGGGGTTGGTGGGTACCTTTTTTGGTTTTGGTTGAGGTTTCAGTGGGGGTGGGAGGGTCCCCCGGGGGGGGGGGGGGGCGTGAATAAAGAGCGCGAGACAGACATGCAACCATATCACAAGAAAACCTGACGATGTAGCATCCTTACCCCCTTCAGCAATTCGTACAAGTCGGCCAACAACAACAACCAACAAAAACAACAAAAACTTGGGAGGAGGAAGAAATAGATGGTACAACAACAGCAAACCCAACGTAAGTATATAGAACATCAAAGTATGTAGCCCTGTGTCATTTTTGCAGCCCTTACCAGGTAATCGGGACTCTTCCCTTCCGCCGTTTGCTTCTCCACCAACCTTGCCACGGTCATATCTCGTACCAGCGCCTGGCAACAAGAAACAAACACACGGTAGGCAACGAGCGCAAAAAAAAAAGAAAGAAACGCGTGCTCAGAAGACACAAACGCGTGGGTTTCGATATATATATTCGCCGCACGACGTGCGCACGCCATGTGTCTGCCGAGAACTGAATAACAACAGCGTCTTAGAACGAAAGCCTCCTGGAGAGCACCACGAGGGTCGGAGCCAACGAAGACACCGAGACAGGCGAACGGAATGGAGGGTAGATCATGTGTCACGCCACTTCACTTCACCGACCGGATGCCGATTCAACGGGTCGCTTCACATCTTCAGTAGCCTCAATCGACCAAGCAACCACATCCGTGACAACAGAACAAGAAAAAAAAAAATGGCAAAGAAAATACATGAAGTCCAACTCACTCTAGGATCGAGAGTCTTGCAGGGAGGCACGGCCAGCATGTGCGTGGAACGCGCGAGTACGGTCACCACGTTGCTCATGTACTGCTCGTAGCGGACGTTGTCCCTGTTGCCCACCTGGCGTAGTCATCGAGAGCAGTCGCGTTGGTGATGACGGGTATGCAGAGGAAGCGGTTGGCATGAGAGACGTTCCCGGAACAAAAAATAAACTACTTCAAACAATAGGATATTGAAGGTACAGTAAATATATATACCAGGTGTAGATACCACATGGCTGAGAAACGGCCGAACGGGAAACACAAAGACGGGGGGAGGGAGAGAGAGAGAGAGGTAACAGCGACAGGGGTATAGGAGCCCCCACCGTTCAACTAGTCATGGCGACAGGAGGTCAAAACACCAAAACAGCGCCAAGACCGGAAGAACACACCAGAACACACACACGCGCGACTACTGCTGTTGTGCGAAAAAAAGTCACAACGGTGGTGCTTCATACAGGCGGAAAGGGCGACAGGGCTTGTTGTTTCGACCAAGGAAATCTGCACCCAAGACCACAAGAGCGCTGCTGCTTGTTGTTGTTGCTGCTGCCTGCACAAGCGAAGACAACAACGCGCGGTGGGGTGCTTGCTCAGCACACTCACGTCCATGCAGGACACGTCGATCCAGATGTACTGGATGTTGTCTCCTGAGTGCTCCTTCAGGTAACGTTGCACCTGAAAGCAGTCCAAGCACAGGAATAAACGTGCGACGTACAGCAGCATCGGGGCACAGCAGCGAGAATGAGACAGGTAGAACAGGAGAGACCGACCGCCGTTCGCAGATGATAGCATGATCGTATTTAGAAATACTGCATCGGGGGGTTGGGGGTACAGCAAGGAGAGCGAGAAGAAAATAGGAGATACCGCTGGCGGACGATGTGACGGCATACAGGGAAACACCAGGACAGCAGTACATCACACCAATAAAAACTCGAAGAAGCTATTTCGACGCAAGAGAGGCTGAAACAATCTTGATACTCCGATCAACTAGCCTTTGCACCGAAGTTAGCGCGGGGTTGAACACTAACAGCAGTAGCAGCATCAGCAGCAACACCAACAACAGCACCAACCCCACCAACAATACAAACAGCACCAACAACCGCCACAAACGACAGCACCAACAGCACCAACACCAACAACCCCTTTCGTGACCCCCTACACCCTCGGAAAATCGTAGCCCTCCACCATCCCTTGTCACCTGCATGAAGGCGTGCGCGTCCTGCGTGTCCGGCTCCCCAATTCCGGTCCACCTGTGCGACACGTAGAGCACCTTTGCGGCCGGGGGCAGCGACGACATCGGCTCCAGGAGGTGGTGCTCCTGGGCCTCCTTGAAGGTGGGCATGTAGGACTGCGCGAGGACCGCCGGCTTGGTCAGGAGGAACACCTGGCCATGCGGTCGACGACGACAGACAACGCGCCCGGAGCAGCAAAACAAAAACAATATTGAGATGGATTCGTTGTGTCATATTAAGAAGAAAAAAAAAAAGAAAAAAAAAATCGCCGAGAATGAGCAAGTTGTGACACACAAAAACACCGTTTGCAATCCCATCGCACGAATCCAAAATTCATGATATGCTGCTGGGCGTCAAAGGGGCACAATGCATTTGAGCGTCCGGACGATCGCGGCGTGGAGGAGCAAAAGGCCTCTGAGCCTCCGATCGAGCCGTCCTCTTCGGAGTCTGAGTCGGGCGGGACCTGCCGTCAACCCTAAAGCGCATGCAGATCATCTCATCGTCGATCGTTTCCTGGACGAGATGGCCCTGGTATTGATCGGCGAGCTTCCCCGCCCGCGTCACTTGCGATCATGGACCGGATGGTACGCTTGGCTTCGGCCGGTACAGCGTGTCGCCATCGAAGTCTGCTGCTGCATCTGCAACATTTGGTCAGACTGCATGTGCCGCGGAGGGATGGATCCCTCTTTTGACACAGGAGACCGAGGGATCAACACCTTTCCGGTGGTCTGAGGTACGTAGCGTGCCGTACCCCTACCTCCGAACGGCTGCCCTGCACCCAACTTGTGCATAATGCCGCGCACGCCAGAAAAAAAGCCCTTGAGAGGACACACACATATACATGGCAAAGAGACAAGGGGTTCTGCCGGACCAGAAAAAAAAAGTATACACAAACATAGACAAGCACACGTGCGCCGGACAGCAGTGGTCGACTTCGTCATCGAACCAACCAATGCTCTGACGCCCTTCACAAACCGCTACGCATACTTGATCGACGCCCACAGCGCCGCCGAGACCAAGAGAAACAAAAAAAAGAAAAACGGCAGGATGTGATGCTCCTTGCCACAATGTGCTTCCTGGCTGGCATGTTACTGTAACTGCTGTAGATTCTGCATCGCACCTGTTCCGGGTCGAAGCCCCACACGGCGTTCTTCATGGTATCGACGAAGCGAGCCATGCGACGGTGCCCCTGGCTGGAGGGGCCCGGAGGAACGAAGACGGGGTAGGGCACGCCGTTCGAGGCTTTTTTTCCAACAACATAAACGGCGGTGGTGGCGGCAGCAGCAGCAGCAACAACAACGGGAGGACAGGCGGAGCGAAGGGGGAGGAGAGGAAACACGCATGAGCCAGTGTTATTGACGGAAGGGGGGCAGGGGGGAAGGAGAGGGTGCATGAACGCAGCGCCTTCGAGGGTATCGATTGAGTCTTCGTGGTTCGATTCACTCCACCCCCCTCCCTCCATCTCTTTCTGTCTCCCTCCCTGTGTGTCTGTCTGTCTGGCTGCCTGCTTATCTCTTGTCTCTCTCTCATGCCTATTCATTTCTGGGAATGACAAGCAGCAGCGCACGAGTCACCCCGACAAAAATAAGGTCCACTGCACGAAAAACGCCTCTGCACCCCGATCCCGATTCAAGCACAACCACCCCCACCAACAACGCTCACACGCCAGCAAACAACATTGAGGATCGTCATTCTTTGAAAGACGGTGTACCATAGCGCACGTTCTACTACTCTGTACCATCAAAAGCTTGTGCGAGAAAAAATCATAACAACAACGACAACACCATACTGCTGTACATGCAAGGGCAAGAGGAAGGAGGCAAACCCCTGTACCGTACCGAAAAAGTTCTCTTGGTTCTTCGTCTCCTGCTCCAGCTCCCTGGGGCTATCCACAGGCTCGACGTCTTCGTCGGCGTTGTCCTCGCCGCAAGTGAACAGCCCGCCGCTCTTCTCCTTCGTCTCTGCTCTCCGAAAGACAGCCGAAACGGAGGGAAGGAGAAACGACACGTGAAACCCTGGTGCGTCCGTCGGGAAAGGCTTGCGGCTTACACGCTCAGCACAACAGTTGGCGTGCACGACTCAGCACTTCCCCATGTCCTTTTGTGGGGGGGCGGGGCGGAATCGAACAGCCCCGCCAAAGTGTCGTTTCCACTCTGGTCCAACTGCGGGCATAACAGGGGGCAACTAGCAGTGGAATACGTCGCGCTGTACGCAAAAAGATATGAAGATCTCTCGAGAAGTCCTACGAAGTACATAGAACCGGGAGGGCTGGTCGGCGTCGCCTAAGCTCCACACTCGATTTGGGTGGGGAGGGGGGGGGGGGGAGGCTCTGACCTTCTTCTTCCTCCTCTGGGGGAGGCGTCGGTGGCGGGTTGAGTGCAATCCCGTCAGTGGCCAGCTGTCTCGACAGCAGGGAGGGAAGGTCGGCGCCCGGCACGCCACACTTGACGGGGTCCACGTTGCCGTCCTGAACACCCACCACGTACCTGAAAGAAAACACATCCATCATCCATCCCAGAAAAAAAACAAAAATGATCAATAGTAGCAGGGCACGAAGTAGATGCAGCAGGGCAAGAAGTAGATACAGCAGGGCACGAAGTAGATACCTACCGGAAGGAACCAGATGCAACACACGCATCACGGGAGATGATGCCTGGACGCCCACCCCGTACCTGAAACCGCCATCCATCCCAGAAAAAAACAAAACAACCAATAGAAAATAGCAGTGCACGATAGGAACACGCAAAACATACAGACCGAAACACCCGGCTCTCTTTAGAGACAGAGGGCACCATCTTGACCACGGCGTGGGGCTGGGTGCACGCGGGAGCCACTACCGCAGCGGCTCAAGCACACACGACGTGGCGCAAAGGGCATTCTCGCATCCGTGGCTTTGTGAGTGACCACAAGTCACTCCGCCGTTTGTTCTTGATCGCTTCTCCTCCTCGCCCCCTACACCATCCCCCGCCCCCCGGCCTCATAAAGCCAACCCCACCGGACAGACACTTCCCGAATACATACTTGGCAGGCAACAATAAAATGGAACGATCGAAACGAGTCAGACGCGGTTACGTGGAGCCGCCATCACATACCAGCGGCGTGTATACCTCCTCCTCCTCCTCTTCCTCCTCCGCCTCCGACAGCGAGTACCACAGACCCAACGGCTTGCGCCAAAAACAGCGGCGAACCAGCCACACAATAAATCCTCCAGCCAGTACCGGCTGTCGCTAGAAGCAAAAGCTGGTCATACCGGATGACGGCCACGTGAACGCCCCCGGCGAAGGCCTTGATGACCGGCGTGTGTCCCGCCTTGTTCTTCATAACCAGCAGCTCGTGCGGCGACAGGATCCTCGCCGGCGGCTGGTGTTCCGGCGCCTCGCCTGGTGTCCCCGTGTCGGTACGCGTACAAAGAAAATAAAGAAACGGCAGCAGCACGCGGGAAAAAGTGTCGGGGAGATCACTCCTGATGTTGAGTAACGCCCAGAAGCTAAACCGCACCACGGCGACAACGTCCGGCTGGAAGACACCAAACCAGCGGTGACCAGAACCATTCCAAGCCGGTTCAAGATTCCGCACTCCGGGTAAACCGCCACCAGCCCCCCCCCCGTCCTCCCCTAATGATATATAGCCTTCGCGAGCATATCAAGCTTGGTTCTAGCAGGGGGTTACGGCGTGGGGTTTGGGTTCGGGATGCGAACCCCTCCCTATTTCACAGATATTTTACAATTACATCTTCGCGAAGGCGGTCGGTACCCCCCCCTTCCACCTATCCCGGCCGAAACAGTCCCAAGTCTATAGCTATATAGCAGCATGCATGGTTCACCTTCGAGAATCGCCCCCACAATGGCACCGTCGTCGCTCCCCGGTGCCGCCGCGGGACAGTCTCTCGCGAGCAGGGCGCGGACGCATTCGAGCTGCCCGGCCTCGCACGCGTGGTGCAAGGCCGTGTCGCCGTTCGCGTCGCGGCGCTCCAGGGCAACGCCTGGCAAGATCAGGGGTTGGGGTGAGAGACAAACGCATTGTTGACCTTTTCGTGCGTGCGTGCGTGCGTGCGTGTCTTTATTAGGAGCATTGACCGCGCTAACCGGCTGACCAATGAAAAGACGTCAGTCTCAGTGCGGTTGAAAACACAAACATTTCCAAATGCCATGAACTGGGACCCCGTGGGGGGGCGTCATGGGGGAGGCTAAGCTATTCTTCGGATCAAAGACAGAAACGGTGCTAGCAACAGATGAACACGTGTCTACCACCTACCAAGGCTACTACCTTTCACTTGAGTTCGTGTGTGTGTGCGTGTGTGTCTTTCCTGGCATCGACAGCGCTAACCGGCTGGCCAATGAAAATACGTCAGTGCCAGCGTGTCCATGTGTGTTTCGCAGGAGGCGATGCACAGAAAGGAAGTGCGGCCAGCATCGCCTGCTGCGATCAGGCAAAGGAAGCGTGTGGCGGCGAGGTACATGCTGTAGGGCAATGGAAGTGGCATGGTCGGAGGTAGGTGCGGCCTGCGATCGAATCGGCCGGTTTGTGTGGACGTTTCTTTGTACGCCTGTGGCGACATGAGACACAGGTCAGAGTCCTTGTGTTGCTGCCATATGACCACGTCGCCCTGCTGTCCGTTACGGGTGCTGAGCGCTCGAGCAACGACTTATTGTCCTGCCACAGGTCGACTTTGAATTTCCAACGATAGATGAGAGCCGTTGGACTGAGACTCACACTGTTGCTCATGTTCGAAAACAAGAGCATTGCAGAATCCGTCTTTCTCCCTAGACGGTCGTGGTCAAGACCTTCAACTGCGACTCGTTATATATGCCCATATATACCTACCTCCCACGTACACGACCAGCACACCCTGCTGCCTGCACCGCAACCCCCGGCATACCCCTGCGGCGCGGACATTCTACTACTACCACTGCTCCTACTCTGGACCTATTTTCGCTCCGGGTTTGATGCGCCGACTGACTCACCATGATCGAGAAGGATCCTCAATACGTCCACGTTTCCTGCGGACGCTGCCGAGATAAGCGGCGTTCCTTCCACCGCATTACGCGCCTCCAAGTCCGCTCCGTGCGAGATCAAGCTCTGCATCCCCCCCCCCCCCCGCCCCCCCGAGTCCGTTGGTTTCGCAAGGCGGCAAAACGAACAAAAGCACGTCAGGAAGGACGAAACGAAGCGCTGACGGCAATGCCTCGAGCAAAAAAAAAACAGGACAGGGGCGTGGTACGTCGAAAACGCCCCCCACATGCGGGATCACGCAAAGCATGGCCAAAGCCCTCCCTTAGCGGTCGTGGTGCGACAACACGGACGAAACGACGCCCTCGTCGGCAGAGAGTACGCGTCGTACTGTAGCCGGTGCGGCGCGGGGCAGAAATCGAGCTTCAGGAGCCGCGACAAGGAGTACGAAGCTTTTGGGTTCCCACGGCACATAACTTTCCGTTGGACGAAGCAAATTTGCAGCGAAAACATCCGTTCAAAAAGCACCAAAAAGAATGCAGTATTATTTGTAGCAGTGTCAAACCCGTGCAATCCACTATTGGTCACACCTTTCGTCTCTTCCCCCGCCAATAGTTCAGCCCCCAACACAATTGACCTGGGTTCCCAATTTTTTTCCATCACTACCAGCGTCCTCAGGAGGGTAAGCTCCATTTTTCGTCCGCAATGCCCCTCTCCTACGCGTCTACCTGCGTGAGGTCGGTGTTTCCCGTGTTGCAGGCGACGTGCAGCAGCGAGCTCCCCTCTGCGCCGTGGGACAACTTGATGATGGACCCGTTGGCCTCGAGGCAGTAGTGCACGTAGTTCACGTCCCCGCGGGCGGCCCCGTCGAAGACCGTCTCCGGGTCGGTGACCCCCTCCCCGTGCTCGGCGCCTGCACAGCAGCAGCAGCAGCAGCAGCAGACGTGCGAGCAAAGACAGTAAAAAATACGCTAGAGGGGTCCGTAGCAATGCCAGTTTCGATTTTCTGCCTTGCCACAGCAGCAGGTGTGTACAAATACCGGCGTAGTATGTGCACACGGCGTAGCAGCAGCAGCAGCAGCAGCAGCAGCAGCAGCAGCAGCAGCAGCAGCAGCAGCAAACATGGAGCATGACAACAAAAATTACGCTGGAGGGGTCCGAACCCATGTTTCGATATTCGGAACAGAAACAGGTGTACGCAAATTGTAATGCTATGGTGTCTAGCATAATACGCACGGCAACGCTGTCTCGAGACACAACTCTGTACGTCCGGGTGTCGGATGGTGCCTTCGCCGTCTGCCAGCACGAACTTGACATCGGACCGATATCCGCCCACTCCGCACTTTTTTACGTACCGAAAATGGCACGTGGAGAGTTGTGAAGTGAAGGATCGGGGCAGAATGGAGCCCGCATCATCGCACACGACGGACGCGTCCTACGTACAACGAGGTACCCTCGAAAATACCCCCTCCTTTCCTCTCCTCGACACGACTACGTCCCCCCCCCCCCGTGGCCAATGGTGTAACACAGCAGTCAAGGCTGCAAAACATGAGCATCCCCCAGAGCCATCTCATCGTATCACTACATCAAGGGGGGGGGGCGTCTTGCAGCTACGGTCAATGCACTTTTCCTCTCCGCTCTTTCTTCGCTCACCGTTCTCGTGGAGATAGGCCAGCACCAGCGCCTTCCTGTCCTTGGCCTCCTCGTCGAGGTTGAAGCCGGCGTCGAGGGCGTAGTCCAAGGCGGTCTTCCGTCCTGACCTTCCCGCGCCCTTGTTGACCGCTAGGTCGTCCAGCCCGACCTCCTCTATGAAGTACCTTCGAAAGAAGAAGAAGAGGAAGAAGAAGATGGAGCAAGGTATAGGTATGGGGGTATGGTATGACGGTTTAGCGCGCGTTAGGCACGTATGCGGCAGGCTTGACGGGCAATGACAGGGGGCTAGAGCCTGAGACAGAGAGAGAGAGAGAGAGAGAGAGAGAGAGAGAGAGAGAGCTTGCTGCTGAGGGAGTTGAAAGAGTTGAAAGAAACGCGGTACAACCTTGTGATTGGTTGAAGATCGTACCGCATGGTCCCCTCAATACAGACACCGCTGAGACTCAAGACCCACTCACCGCCTGACACACGTCGGTCTTGTCCAGTCTCAAAAGAAAAACATCTGATGAACGATCGGCATGACGGGATCTATCTGCTTTGGTGGCCTCACCCTCCGGCCGCGGGACTGTAAATACATATCCACATAGGATCAGCGCTGACTACGGACGAGTGGATGGCAAAAAACATATCTTAGAGCCAACGGCAATCAGATACATGATCACCAACCATCGCAAAGCGCTGCTACAAACTCGTGTTCATTGGGTCATCACAAGCGGCACATGTGCGCGCTGTCGGTGTCGGAGATGTCCATCGGAGATCTCGCGGCCAGCGTACAGACGATCAATCGCGCGGTCGCAGATCGCAGAGCAGGTCCCAATCTTCGCTTGACGTACGAGCCAAAGGAAAAAAGGCAAGCACCAGCAACACCGACGGCAGAAGCAACAAGGCACGCACCGGATGATGTCAAGCCTGCCGTGATGGGCGGCCCACATGAACGGCGTCTTGGGGTCACTGGTTGGCCCGGCACACCACATACCCGCCCCATGCACAAGGAGCTCCTCCACCGTCTTGAGGTGGCCGTTGCCGCAGGCGCGCATTAGCGCCGTAACGCCGTCCGCGTCTGAACGTACGCCGGACAGGGGACGAAAACAAGGTGAAGGTTCTCATAAGTACATACACAGACAGGGGGAGAAAGAACAGAAACGAGTGAAAGTTTTGGGTGTACCTACCTGTACACGGGGCAATCTGCTGGTGTTCGAACAAAGCACGGAGATAGCATAAACCTACGGGGGAGATGTCTGGTGATATTTATGCCTATACAAGTGTTATAGTGTTTTTTGTGATTAGCACCTGCTGGCATCACTGATAAAAATGTCAGTGTGATCATAGGCTTAAATAGACCCTCAATAAGCCCAGTATCCAGTCGGTTTCTTCATCCCACCACTCACTGCTGAAAAGACTTCAACATCCCCTTCGACTATGGTATGGTATTATCTCGAACGGGTGGTCTTTCTGTGAGGTTTGGTATACTTTCTAAAAAACACGAAGGGTATGTTTTTCAGAGAGGAGCCGGTACCACTTTTAACCCGGTTGAACAAGCACAAGGGGAACAGCGGGCTTGATCCTGAGAAAAGAGGCACCGAGGGATTCTTCTGTGGGAATGATGCCTGTGCACTGTACATAGTTGGGGTGACGAAGACGAATGAGGAACTTCTGCCATGAGCGTTGTATTCGCAGCGTTTTCGTTACTTTCGTAGGTGTCAGACAAAACCTGTTTCCAATTATGTGATGCTCCTTCCATGGAGTTTGGGGTCTGGGCGATAAATAAATATATTTCTGGTCGATTCAACGTGCTCTATGCATACAAGCAGTGGCAGCAGGACGAGGTAGGTGACTGACTCTTCGTTTTGATGCATGATCACAACCGTAGTGTACGCTGATGCCGGGAGTTCATCATGGAACGCCATCTGAGAAAAAAAAAAAGGAACACCGACCGTTGACCAACGCCCATCAATCACACTGACAGCAGGTCCCAACACGTCAAACACAGCAGTATTTACGAACGTACTTGGTAGCTACGAGGGAGACTAGAGGACTCGGCCACGTGCGTTTCTGGCAACAATAACAAAACGGCGCGCACACCTGTTGTTTAGGATGTGTGATGACAGGACGAGGGTCTACACCACAGAGCTGCCGTGACAGCTCGCGGCGTTGCGGAAAGTCTTTCAAGCCTTCAACTGCTGGTGCAAATATATGCACATCTACTCCGAGCAACATATAGAGCAAATTACCCTCTCCGAGACCGAGATAAAAACACGAACGGTGCGCCACCTTCATCACTTCTTGCCTCCTTCCGCATTTATTACCGACATTAGGTGTATTCGCGTGGGATGCACGTGCCTTCTGACTGAAGTACAGGAAAGCAGCTCCCCGAGATGCAGATTTCATCATTTGTTCGCGCGCCTTCTCCCACTGTTCGCTGACAGGAGACCTTCCGTCTCCCGCCCAAAAAAAAACAGTAGACAGCATGTCTGCTGCTGCTGCACACGCACGCACGCACACACGTCTACACTCCGACGTCTCTCACCATCATCAACTTCGATCTTGCCAGCCTTGGCGATCTTCTTGACAGTCTTGGTGTCGCCAATGGTCGCCGCATCGATGAATTCCAATACGAGAGGGTTGACTTCGAGGGCGGCCTTCTTCGCTCTGTCTTTCTTCCCCATGGTTGGACGTGCACTCCTTCTCTCCTTCCTCTCTCTCTCTCGCTCTGCTCTCCCTCCTACTTCTCTTTTTTTGGCTCTGCTGCTGCGGGCGTGGCGCGCTGCTGAGCTCAACGGCCGCTCTGTTGCAAAAAAGAGGAGCGTTGAGCTGGCAGCAGGGCCGGACAGAAGGAATCGCGGAACCGAGCGGGGTCAACGAGTGGCATGTCGGAACACGTCAAAGGAGAGAATCGGACGAAGAACGTCCTTTGTCGTTTTTTCACACGGGATCGTTGGGTCGCAAGCGTGCTTGCTGATTGCGCCCACGCCGACATCGCCTCCACGACTACAGAGGAGGGTCTGGAGCATGACGTTCAGTGGTCTTCCGGGTGGTGCTGTACATTTGGTCCGTACCTGCTACTGCTCCTATTCCTTCTTCATCGCGACGCGAGAGGGTCAACAACAACAGTCAATACCTTTGTTGTGCAACGACAAAGTCTCTAGACTACGGTAGTTCTCCACCGCAAACCGCTCGAAAGATCTCTAACAAATGCCTTCATCTAGACAGCAGTTTACCCCACCTGGTCCCCACTCTCGCTGCAGTTGGTTTTGCTTTGCAGGGCTGCTGGCTGATGATGAGCACGACCCCGGGGGGCCGGTTTGCGCACATCAACGATCAAGCCGCAACAAGTTGAACCTACGTACGTAATCGGCTAATGCTAGCTGCGTGGCCCCCAATCTCCGCTCTCAATGCCGCCAGCCGCTCTCCGCTCCTCCGCTCCGCCCGCCCTCAATCTCTGATCTGTCACAGACAGCAGCCCCGTTGTTGTCTATCCCTAACTCCATGGGCGACGAGTAGTGGTGTGCAGTGCCATCTTTCGTGTCTTTCGCGCCAACGAGAGAGGAAAACAACAAGATCAAGAGAGAAAGAGAGGCGGGGAGAGAGAGGCGAGCGAGGTGCGGCGCATCTCCGAAGTAGGGCCGTGTGGCATCGTACATCGTACGCTTGATCAGAGATGATTCTCGCTGCCTACTTCGTCGGCGCCAATGCCCTCTCTTTCGCCATGCTCGCCGAAGACAAGGCCTCGTCCAAGGGCTGGATACCGTTTCTGGGTCGAATTCCAGGTGCACCCTGGGGTATTTTATATGATACTAGACTTCGTGAGCTGATCGAGTTGTAGCAGTATGCTGCCGTGGTATTTACGCTGTCATGTCTTCCAACTCAACCCGAGATGCTGTTCCGCTATTAGTGTAAGGTGGAGCAACAACGACATAACGGTACACGCCAACCTAGTTGTATCTAGACTTGTAGTACCTCGGTGGAGGAGACACCTTGCTACCTGTTTGGTTCTGGACGTCTGGGGAGGATACTTACCATCCCCATGGGCAAAGGAGGAGGCGTTGTCTTTCATAGCGTCGAACGCGGTCAACGAAGAGACGTGATCAATGGGTAGCCGGATGAACAACGAAGAGACGTGATAAAAGTGGACAGTATGTCACGCGCATGTGTGTCTAGTGTTTACAGCGTACTTCGTGTAATAGCATCGACCACATTCACCGACTGACGATTTCATATTGGCCGGTCTATTTAGCAGTGGGGCAAAATCCCCCCAATTTGATTTACAGGAGTCCACGTGCTGGTCGCAGAAGAGATTGGAAGGTATGTACTCCCCAAACCCAAAAACAATTAATTAAATCAAACACCCCCATATATATCTAATAATCGCTACATGCTCCCCAAACCTAAAAACAATTAGTAATTAAATCAAACACCCCCCATATATACTTATATTGTGTGCGTGTCTTGTGTGCGTGTTTTGGTCGGTCGGGGGCGGGAGAGATGACATGTTTTGCGGGAGTGGGTCGGTATCATCTCCCCACATCGCACGCGCACCGCACTACACAACGCTGCTGTCTACTACTGCTGTTGTGCGGGCGGGTTTGACGGCACTTTCCACCATCTCTCAAAGGCTTGACGAAGTTGATCGACCTAGCAAATCGAAAGCTGAAGGACAAAGAGGGAACACACAGCGAGGAGGTTTCCGATAGGGAATTCAAAATATTCTCTGCAACATAGGCCCCCCAATAAATGATTCCTGAGTATTTCCGTTATTCACATCTTCCCGTTGCGATCAACGGAAGGGCGACATTGTGATCGAACCAAGCGAATTGTGTCACATGAACGTCCAGGTTTTGCGAAATCGAGTGGGCACGCAGAGCGCTTCCATTACACACTTACCCTGAGCCCCCCCCCCCCCCCCTCCGGTTGCAGAGGCCCTTTTACATCAGGTCGAGCTGGTAGGAGGTTCGCCTGGGTCCTTCCTGGGCCAGCGCGTGTTCCGACACAAGATCTCAAAACTTGCCTACCAGCGCAGTTTCTCCCAGGTGCTCGCCGTACAGGTAAGCGGCGGCAATGAAAAAACGGAGAGGTGTTGTAGAAAGCGCTACTTCGAGAACAGAGCAACAGAGTCACGCCCAAGCCAACTGCTGATGACCTTGCCTCGGGTGTGAGCCCTTTCCTAGGTTGCGGGCAATGAAACGGGGCACAGGGGCAATGTACGGATAGGGCACAGATCGTACGATTCCGGTCTGACTACTGATATACCTTGCTTCTAGAAACGAACGGCTTGGTTTAGCCAGCCCCGCTTTCGCAATGAAATCCGTGCTTGCAGAAAAATATCACCCGGTTCAACCAGTCCTCGCCGCAACTCGATCACACTGCTGTACCCATGTCACATCCTGGGTCACACCCGGACCGCTGCATCGATTTCGGTTTGTTGCCAGATTGCGGCGAGCATCGCCTGGGGTTACTTCCACGGCCCGTCGTGGGCCCTGCTCGGCATGGGGCTCGCGCCGGCGGTTATGTTTGCCGCCACAGCCAGGCGCATGAGCACTCTGAAACATCGGGATAATGCCAGGAACAGGTGGAATCAGCCGTGGCAGCGACCTGTCGACGTGTCCTCCTCGGCGCGTCGACGGCGAAATACTGATATTCCCAAACGGGCAACGCCATCCAAGTAGACGTGTTGTATGTGTGTGTGGATTATTGCGAAGATGTAGATAGCTTGGTAGCAGTAGAGCGTCGAGGGTAGCGCAGCATAGAGACGTGACGCTTGTAAATATTTTGATCGTAAGCGGTTGTGTTGTGGGCGGAATTCCGTCAGGGGACGGGAATGAAATGACTTCTGATGAGGGTTGGGATTTGTTTAAGAAAGTGGCGATGCCCCGAGGAAAGAGTTCGACATTCGATGTGTCTTCCTTTACAAAGTTGGCATCAACCACGTGAACCTGAAAAAACGTGTGTGTAATTTCGTGAGTTTCTTTCTCGAGAAGGGTCGCTGCACTAACCGGCTGGCCAATGGAAATAACCAGTCTATACAAGTGGGTGGCGGCTCTCTGTCTTGCCATTGTCCCGTCGCTCCAAATGTGTCAACCCTGCGACCTTGTCTCTCTAGCCGCATAGTGTAGCTTCGACCCGGGATCACATATTGTCCAAGCATGTGGATCGTGGTTGAGACGAACTGGCGGGTACAGGAGTTCAATCGACAGTTCGACGAAGACCTAGTGACACACTTGTTTGCCCAGGTCCCCGGTGGTAGCCGGTGGAAACCGCATGTTGTTTTGTTTTTGCCAATCTACGTACTGACTGAATGAGGCAGGCTGCCTATCCCGTGGACAACACTCCGGTATTACACGGCAAAGTCGATTTTGCCTAGGTCCCTGGCACAAGATGAAAAACAAACTTGCACCAGTTACCTCCCGGTCCATCTCCGGAAAGCCACCACGCCGCGACATCTCTGCGTGGACTGTTTGTTTCACCAAATGGAGACGGGTACTTCGATCGATGCCAACGGGTATTCCGTGCGCAGGACGTCCACTTTACCATCCCAGGCAGCAGTGGCAGTGCGTTGTGTCTCTGACCCTGGCTCATCGTCCTCAGGCGGTGGGTTTTCTGGATTTTTGGTGTCTGCAATGGGCACCTTGTGGGCGCCGACACCCTCGAGTGTTGTCCCCTCAGCATCGTCGCGTTCGGGTCTGGCGACGTCGCTAGGCAGCAGAACTAAATGGAACTTGCCGGGATGAAAGCGCCAGGCTAGCCTCCGTCACTGCCTCCAATGGAGCTTTGCAGGAGGGGTGGGGGATAGTGGCCGACAAATGCGCCCAGTTGTCTGACGCCATCGCGAGGAGCACGAGGCCGTCGATCCCCGCCTTCGCAGCAGCAGTAGCAGCGCATCAAACAAGGTACCAGCAAGCACGCACATTGTTTGAGATAAATCTGATCAAGTGGCAGCTTGAACGCTCATCAGCGGTGACCATCCTATGATACTTATCAGAGAGTGGGCGTACTTGCAGCAAGGCACAGATCACCGCACTTGTGTCGGACTCTTCCTCACCTGACGCAAGTGTGCGAGGGTTGGCCGGTGTCGAATCCCCACGTTTTGCCAGCACCACAAAAGAAAGTCACGGTTTCTCCAGGTCGGGACCCTGCGTAGTTTGGGATTGTCGTAACGTATGTGTCCGTTTACTCGGCGCGTGGACTAGAGGTACTGTAGCGTCAGGGGAGTACCTTCAACGCGCTTCTCCAACGAAACAGTATCGGTCGCGTGTCGACCTCACGGCGGCGGGGGGGTTGGAGAACCCCCGAAACACGGCGATTGACGGCGCAGGTAGCGCTGGCCTCCACGATCCGTCCGAGGCTACTTCTAGGGCTAGGTCTCGCGAGTTTGAAGTCTCACGTCTAGACAACTGCAGAGTGTGTTGGCTTATTCTCATGCAAAGAAGGCCGTTACGGGTTTTTGTAGCTGGGGTGGATTCTTTTTTTATTGTGCCCCGTATATTATATGCTTCAACCCAACCCAACGTACGTTCTAGGAATCTGATGCTCCATGCGGAGTCCAAGAGATTCCTCAACGAGCCGGTCGAGGTGCAATGCAATCTTCCGTGCGTGGAACGGGTTTGTCACGCCGAGCTCTTCCATGAACTCGTTCTGACACAGCTTGGAGAGGCTTAGCCCATTGATCTGCCCAATTGCATCGATTTTGGAACGCCGGAACACGTTCAGGGAAAAAGCAGGGGAAATTCAAGTTGCACGGTGGGCGGGTCCTTGATCACCTGCCAACCTGAATCATGGGGGGGAAACTGCCCTGTCTTGTTACCGTGTGGGCGACACCAGCTTATCGTCTTTATCAAGCTCACTTGGAGGGTACTCTGCGAAGTTGGATGTCTCGAGGTGCTCAAAGCAATTGCAGTGACGTACGAGGTGTACGGGGGTGGTAATCTCGAGCAATAATTGGAATTCATCACCGTGTACGTCGTAAGTGTTCGCCCCGCCCGTAAGCAAGAAAACCCTCCCAACCCGCCTTTTTGGCTTGGAAAGCTTCTCGATAGCACCCCAACTCCATCGTCTCGCCAACCCATCGCTCCACTTGGCCCGCACTCCAGTCGAAGACAAAGGACGCTTCAACGGCTGTTTTTTGCGTTCCTGCGGCCCGGTGGAACGCGTGTTTTTCGCGGGATGGTATAATACGATTCAACTTCGCCGATGAGACTGAGTGGACTGCGGCGAGTGAAGCGAACTGACGTCGGAAGCGGCAGTGATCAGTCTAACGGTTTTGTGATGGCTCTCAGCATTTTCGCACCTGGGTTGACAAGTTTTTCGTTCTCTTGGGAAAACACCAAAACTGAACGTGTGTGCGTTTCGCGTTCTAACTACTACACATAGATAGGGCCTTTCGAGTTCGCCGGCCACCTTTCGTTGACGGTGGCCCACGCGCCGGAGATGGGTCGTGGAACGACGCTGTTTTTCGCCCTCGCTTTTCTTCTGCCCCACCATCCGACGACTTTCCCGCCAAGTCGCCCCTCGCCACCCTGCTACCACCACCGTTTGATGACGTGCTCCCTGTGTCACCGGCTCGCCGTCTTGCGTAAGATCGATCGCGAGAAGGAGGTTCCGAAACTATCCTTGTCGCCGTTTGCGATAGTATCTCAGCTGAGGCCCTAACAACGCTCGTGGTTGGTCGTTCGGGAATTGAGCCTTCTGCAGCCGCCGTACCGTCATCGACGAACTGTCGTCGCGCTGGGGGGGAGGAAGGGATACATGAAGACCGTCTTGGGAGTTCGCCTGCACCAGTCGAACCAGTGGTAGCGGTTTTGGCCGAAGACCACCTCCTTTTTGGTACTGCTCCGCAGGGTGGGGGCTTGGTCGCGATGCTCATGCCTTTGCACCTGAGCAAAGGATAAGCGGGGAAGCAGGAACACGCACGGTTGGCTCACTTCGTTTATCTGTCAACACAGTATAGTGGAGGCCACGGCAGCAGTATTGTGCCACCGACACCTTCAACCCACCACTTGTAGTGGGGCCTAGACTAAACGTGTCGTCAAACTTTACCCCTGCTCTACCTGCCACCGTCTGCAGAGGTAACGAAACATTGCATTTCGAGTTCGACAACTGTTCCCACCTAGACCCCTCCCCGATTTTCTTCTCTCTACATGTCTACATATACTACTATATCCAGGAACCACGTGGCCTCAAGGACCTGACCTTGCGTGCTTGACGATTGCAGGGGTGGCAGCCTTCCCCGGCTGCTGCCTTTGCATCCCCATCATGTACTGAAACCGAGGGATGCTCCGTTGCGTTTCCTGTCTAGTGTGATGGGCCACCCGATCCGTGACAAATAGTAGCTCTCCTGGTCTGGCGTGGGGACGAAACGATGGACCCGAGGGTTACGTTCGATCGAAACGGGACACAGTCTCTCTAGCACTTTTCAAGAGGTAAGGCAGTCCGCATGAGAGGGTTCAGAGACAGAGGTTTATAACCGAATGTCTTTGCTTGTATCGTACATTGGACTGCAACAGCTGCAGCAACGAGTCTCGAACGTTTAACGGGGAGAAACATCGATTGTATGTAGGCGTAAACACACCTCAACACGTCCAGCACCAGCCTCCGCCTTTGTCCCGCCGATTCGGTGTCAAGCGGCAAGGTGCCGTAGTAGCGCGAGAGCGTGAAGTTGTCCCTGTCCGACCGCCGAACCTTTTTACAACACGTTGAAGCCGGCACGATTTGTAAACGGTTAGAACGGGAGACGGGGTACATTGTGAAAGACACAGCAGCGGTGGAGGACAGAATCTCGAGTATACCGTGTTCCTTTTGGTGTGTATTGGCTGTTTTCACCATGAAACGCCCAGTCTAACAGCACTGTAGACTGCGATGGTACGAGTATCGGCGAGTCGACGTCCAACCCACTGCGACGTGGTACGGGTGCATTCACCTGACAGTTGTGCTGACGCCAGAACATTTTGTTGATAATCACCTCGCGCAGATCGCCCAAAGTGAGGAATTGGTCTTCCAGCGAGAGCTCCACTAGACCTGAAAACGAGCACGGTATTTTTCACACCGTTTTCGAGTCATGTTGAGGGGATTTCGCGCATTCTACGCTACACGTCTGGCGTGATGATTCTCCACACACCCCAGCCAGCGATATGCGTTTTTGTGTGGCCGTCCGCTTGTCTACCGTTCTCAGGGAAAAACCAAACGCTGCAAGCCGACAATGTTCGTCCATTCATGAAAAATCACCCGTTCACCCATGAACGCGACTGCTCTCACCGAAGGGTGTCATCACACTGAGGGAGAAGTGTTTCGGCCGCAGAAAATCGTCCAACGCCGCAATGTCCAGCGCATGGGTATCCGTGCCCTCCCCGCTTCCCCCGAGCCATCTCACGCCCCCTCCGGCCTCCCCTCTATGCGTGGTAGCCGCGAACTTCGTCGCCAAAACATCTCCCCACTCCTGCTCTATCTGCATGTCGAGACCGGCGACCTTACTCGCCGCAGACACGAATTCTGCCGGCGACAGCGTCCCTGACCCGTTGCCGTCAACGGACGAGAGGGCTCGCACGACGAAACCGCCGCCGCGCGGGCCGGAACGATCTCTCGTAGGCGTCTTGAGCTCCCCACCGCTGCTGGCGACTTCCCACTTGAGTGTTGAATTTCTCGACCTTGACGTCGACAAGTGAAGTCCCCCCCCGGTGCTTCTGGCGCTAGTCCCAACGTCGGCACTCCGGTGCGTTTCGACTGTACCTGTGACTCCCGAAAAACGTTTTTTGACTGCTACCCCGCCATGCGCCTGGGGAAGCACCGTTGCCCTCCTGCCAACACTTGTCTTCGTCGTGGATGGGACCAAGTCTGAGTGGTTCGGCGGTGACGTGTTGTGCGTAAACTGAGTTGATGCTCGCCGCAGCCCTCGCGCCCCCCACCGCGCCGAACCCACCGTCTCCCACGCCCCGCCTTCCACGGACATTCTTTGGCGTCTCTCCATCAAATCGGAAGAGTAGGCTCGGTCATGTGCGTATGCTGGGCGTTCGTTGTGGGCCGCAGCTCCTCCTCCAGCTGCAACCGGCACCTCTGACCGACCTGCTCTTGACAGAGTCCGGAGGAAGCCTTCGAGGGACTCTTGGCCGTCGAACTTCTTCCCTTCGACGAAACGGCAGAACATCGAGAGGGTGATGAGGGTTTCGCCGATGTCCTCCCTCATGCCATCGAGTCTTCGAGTTGTCGGCGCCCCACCGCAATAGGAAGAGTTTATGGCCGGTGGCGCAAGCACTGCTGCGGTCTGTTCCGACACTCTGTCAGCCCAAAGTGGACCAGAATGACCTTGGCATACCCTCATAAGTTGTTCATGCCCTCCACTACCGCGGATGTCCTTTTTCTCGCGCTCCTGCGCTGGAGACGAAGCAACGACTGCTGCCGCCCTCGCGAAACGATAGATCACGCTGGAAACCTGTCGGATGCGACTGCGACCGGAGCCAATGGAGCTCCCGCTCAACAACGCAGCGACATCTCCTGACGCCGTAGATTGCGGTGCCGTCGCTCCGATCGACAAAGCGGACTGCCGACCGCTTCTCGCAGTCGTGCAAGCGCTG
This sequence comes from Ectocarpus siliculosus, assembly GCA_000310025.1. NCBI lineage: Eukaryota > Phaeophyceae > Ectocarpales > Ectocarpaceae > Ectocarpus > Ectocarpus siliculosus. Next base: position 1,523,742 of record FN649743.1, on the reverse strand, counting down.
GTTGTCCGCGATGGCATGCTCGTTGCCCGGGGTGATTGCTCGGCCGTGCGTTCAGGGGACAGTCCCAGGAGACGACAAGCAACACGGGCGAGGTCCGTCGTCGCAACGAAGCCCCTGGCGTCGGGGTCCAGCTCTTGGAAGAGCGCGGAAGCTGCCGATGGGCAGGATGGAGGGGCGACGCGGCTTGCTTCGGCGCGGAGCTATTGTTGCCGTGTTTCGACAGGAAGAGAGGGGGGGCGGAAGCTGCGTGTTTAAGGTTCACGGACGGAGCACGTGGCGCAACATAATGTGAATACATACAAGCGCATGCGGTACTCATCCTCAACCGGAAAGGCAAACATTTTTCTTTCAGCTCCCAGAGGGAGCTTGGGAGAGGTAGCGATCTCCCCCTGAGCACGTACCGCCTGCCTGACTTCGAGTGCCACTAGATCCAGGCCAGCGGCTTCTGTTCGCGCGATCGCTACCAGAGCGCTGATAGGGATTTGGTCTGTCAGCCTGGGTGCCGATGTCTGGCTTCCGAACGTCGCGAGAGCGTTTCGGCATGCAGCCTCGGCCTCTAGATCCAAGAAGTCCCTGCATTCCAGCACATCGCAAGGTTCGCCGAATTACACGCTCTGTTTGTTCCAATTGTTCTTGTGGATGTTTCCCTCTTGATGAAATCCAACTGTCGATTATGATTGCGGGGCCATCTTAAGAGCATGTGGCAAACACAAACAGACGACGCAAGGCAGAGAGACAAGGGGCCAAACACCCTTCGTCGTTGTGATCAGCTTCATCCTCTGATTGGTGGTGAAAAACCTTACTTGCAGAACTCGCAACCACCCATTCTAAAACACCAAAGGATCTATTCGGAGGTAGCGCATTGATCGAAGGCTTTCCACCGCGGTGACAATCGAAGCGTTTTCTTGCCGTCTGGGCTCGACATGCCCTCACGGAAAGAGTCACCTTGCCGCCGTAATTGTCCGGGTAAGCCTCTCCCATTCCCCGCCCCGAAACCTCAGGCCAAGGGCGCACGCCACATGATCGGGAATATCGAGTTTCTCTTGAAGCTGTCCTAGGGGAGCGAGGCTAGACGATGTCACAGCCCCGATCGCTGAAATCTTGTCCCGCACACATGTTCCCTGATTGTTGAAAGTCGCGCGGGGGCGACGCTGTTCACCACAAGCACGTTCTCTTTCCCCAGATGTAAGTATGATGCTCAGCTAAACGTGTATTCCCGGCTGAAAAACGAGGTTGCCGTATGCCAGGGGTCAGCAACGGCTGTTTAAAAGGTCTGCCACCGACCTTTTCCTCTTATAGAACCACAGCAAGATTACGACGCTTGATGCGTGTTAATACTAGCTTTACGGTGCCAACTATCTGTATGGCACCGGGATGTATCTCGGATCCTGAAATTGGTTTCGAATGTTCCGCCCCTTGCGAGCGCAATGGAAGCTGTTCGCAAAGGACCGGCGGATTGCCCGCAATCGTTACTCCGTTGCGAAGCTATCGTTGTGGTAACCCCTCCAATGAGCAACATCATCTCCAAGAAAATTAACTTTTCTGTCAAATACAAATCATGTGCGGCCTCAGCTGCCCCAAAAGTGACATAGATTTCGAGCCTGGCTTCATCATTTCACACGCTATGAAGGTTTTCCTTATTCGTGTGGTGCTCGCGCCGTCCCAATCAAGGCAACACAGTTTTCGTCGAGTCGCACCTCCACCTCTTGTGCGCATAGCCACTCTTGCAGTAGGCCTTCCACGCTCTCCATCAGGTGTCGGCCGATTCTGCCGTTGGCCCACGTTAAGCTATAAGGTGTGTCGTCCGCCACGACTTTAGCCGTACCTGCACGACCATGCGTTCCCTGCTCATGAGCCCCCCCCTCGCTATGCTCGTTGCCTAATCGAAGGGCCGGAACTACAACCCCCAAGCCTGCCGAAGTAGTTCTTGTTGCTGCAGCGTTGCAAGGAGAAGCATCCGGAGGTACGGTGGTGGTCTCATCGCTGAGGCTACCAGCATCAGTGCCATCACACTCCTTTGGGGCGGCGACTGTTGGTAAGTGAGAAGTAGGGTTGTCGACGAGCGTATCACCATTGCTGTTGACCACGGCCGGAATATCCTCATTGTTACTAGCTCCACCCCCTTCGTCCTTCACCCCCATTGTTCTACCCTGGCGCTCTTCTTCCTCTGGACTCTTCAGCTGCAGCTGCCGCGGATGCTGCTGATCAATCGTTGTGAACGCGCGCGCGGGAACATCTCCCGCAGGAGAGCCCTGCTCAAACCCGGCTGCCGCATGGCGGGTTGTGCTCAACTGTTGCTGGCTTTTGTGGTTGGTCTTCGTCAGCGATTCTTGCTTCGTCGCGGACTCGACGTCGTGTTTTTCGTCGTTAGCTTGGTGTTCACCGCCTCCTGCTGTGCGAAGAGGTTCCGTGGTTTCCCCCCCCTCATCCGTGAGCTTCGAAGCATTATTACTGGAGGGTGTACCACCATTACTGTCGCTGCTGTCCTTACGTCTTGCTCGCAGTTTCCCGGAGCCCTTGATCCCTTTACTTCTGCCAATATCGGGCCTGATGTCTAGCTCCGGATCGTCTACGCCGTCCGCTGGTGTGCCGCGACCATAGCCGCTGCCCCACCGTCGCCGATGGGGTAGACCTGTCTCGGTCGCGTTATCTCCTTTCCACTTGTTTTTACGGTGGTATTTACGGCCCATCGGGAAAGTGCTCCAGACCCTACGACCAAGGCATCGACGGTGTTTTGACACGCCTCCCGAAGATGCCGGGTATTTCTGTAGAGGTCGTCGCCCTCTTTTTTCTTGTATGGCTACCGGTGGAGTGGGGCGTGTCGGGAAAAAGTTCTGAATTCAGCGGTGTAGGGAGGTTTCCTTGCTGTCTGACGCGTTCTCGGGAGCCTCCATGGGCAGTTTTTGAGACTCAACTTATCCTGTGGGTTGAATTGGTCGGCAGGAACAAGTTGGCTCGATCACATGATATCTCCAAAGTTATACGTACATAGTGAGGTAGACGGGTCCAGGCACACGCTGGCTATCAAAATGTAGATGTCGCGATGTACGGTAAACAACTTCACCACACTGCAGGACTGCCGCTCACTGCAGTATACTGGTAGTACCGGTATGTATATATAGTCTCTACATATCTATCCCATTCCACGCCAGGAAGAATCTGCAGCACCTTTGATTGTGCCTTACCTTCCCCAATCCAGAGACCGCTTGCGCAAGGAGAAGTCAAGAACGGGCAATTATTACTGTAGATCGGTTCTGGGTTTGGACAGTTTGGATGTTTGGATACGCTGTTCATGGTCTCGCACGTGGTCTCCACGTGGTTGAAAAGACCCTGTGTTTGTTTGTGGAAGTATGCATACGTCCATTATTCGGATCCGCGAGCCCCCCAGGCAACGATGCGATGAACGCTGCCGCTCAGCAAGACATGATGAGCACAAGTCCCAGGGACACCTGTTGCTCCGATCGACCACAGCTTGAGGGAATATTGACCACGGGCGAACAGGTGGGTGAGCTGAGATTAAGCGGTGTATGCGTTTACCATCTGTACACGCCTGGGAAACTGCTGTGTCCCTAAGAGAGGTTGCTGCTGCTTCTGGTGCTGCTGCTGGGCTGCTGTGTTGGCCGGGTGCTGCTATGCGAAACGATATCCAAGGACTGGTGAGACTATCAGGAAGTACTCAGTGCGATTGGTGGCCGTTGTCCAGGTTTGCAAACAGCAGTGGTTCGGATGTTGGGTGCGTGAACCCTTGTCTTCCGACCTCTCGTGACAAGGTGCACAGTCTGCTGCTCGCAAACCAAATCGGTTGCTGCTGCAGTTGCTGCTGCTCCTGCTGCCTCGCACGGGGGCGCACGTCGCGCTTCAAAACCATGCTGTTCATTTTTGCCGAGCTTCCCCATCGAGCCCTGCTGACAGACTACGAGGATGGCAGCGTGTGTTCCTCACGTGTATCGGCGCGGTTGATGCGATCGATTCATTGGATCGCATGAAAGCATCGGATATCTTTACACTCCTTCCCAACTTACGTAGCGCCTCTTCAACCACAACGTCGTGCAGAGAGGCATATGCCTGCGGAGAGAACAAGAGAGGCAGGAGGGTGCATTTAGCGCGCCAGTCAGGCAGCCGCGGTATCTTTGTCAGCTTCAGTCCCCAAGGACACCAGGGGGAGGGGCAGATGACAATCCCTATTACACCCCGAAAGCGCCCTTTACTATTTGCCGCTCGACGTTCGTCCTGCTCTATTTGGTGGATCGAGCGGACCAGCTATTATTTATAGTTGATCACAACATAAACCCCCCTTCTACCTCAATTTGCTGCTGTGAAATAGCCCACGATTGCTACACATGGTTGTCAAGCCTACACCCGCCGCCTTCATCAGTGTTCTGAACATAGCCAACGGTCGCTACATATGGTTGTGCAGCCTATATGTATGTAGACTGCCGCCTCCGTTGCCGAATTTTATGTTGTAGCCAACGATCCAACGATCGCTGTTGGTGCAGCCCTACGAACGTTGACCCTACTGCTGGACAGGGCGAAAAACATTTGGCAGCAAAAAAAGCCACCGGGACTGTTTTAACTTGGCGTCCGCCAATCAGCCGTCTATATTCAACTTGGCGCCTACTTGGCGTCTTGTCTATTTTGCGAGTAATTTTGGCAATTTCGCCGCTTTCTGCTGGGCACCGCTTTCGAACCAACCAGTCTCCAATTCACGGACCAACACACGTCAGCCGGGAGCCTGGGAGCTGCAACTGGCGTACCACACGTTCACAGCAGGATGGAACCAGCAAAGACCACTCTGGTCTCTGTCTGTAGTCCACAGCAGGAAGATCCAGCAGAGACCACTCTGGTCTCTGTCTGTAGTCCACAGCAGGAAGATCCAGCAGAGACCACTCTGGTCTCTGTGTGTTAAAGAGTTTCGCAACGTCAACCCACACTGCATGTCGATGACGAGCACCCAGCAGCAGAGCACCAAGAGGACGAGCTTAGAAACAGCGAGGAGGGAGGTCATACACACACGCACACGCGCATATTTTTTTTCATGTCGAGCTACAGCAGCAGTAGCTAGCACCCACACCCAGGGGTCCGTGCATGCTTTTATGCCGTCTGCACGCCCGTCCTCTCACCAGATCACTTCAAGCACCGTGATGATGATGATGCTCTGGCATCTCTGCATCTATCCGTTAATGTCTAGTTTTTCGCTCTCTTGACTCCATTTATCTGTGGTTCTTTGGAATGAACGCTGCACGGTGATTTCTTTGCTGCCGCGGTGACGACACCTCTGCTCTGGTATCTCCTTTCCTTTGTTGATTCAGTCAGAGGTGCAACATTTTGGAAGCGTGCGGCAGGTAGGTGGGTTTTCACACATGTAGTATTTAGCGGGCTTCGCCCGCGTAATCAAACTCCAAAACCTCTGCCCCCGTACATTCAAAATTTGCCAAGCATTCCCGTGTTTTTACCTGCTGGGCCTCTTGCAGCTAGTGAAGGATCGTGTCGCTTCTTACAACCTTTCGCGCTCCTCGCCGGCCAGGACAGCACCCCATTGCCAAGACGCAGCACTAACAACGGCAGCAAGGAGCACCACCAGCAATTATCCCACACCGCAGAGCCAGGACACCGCGACCATCGACACCACACCCCCAGACGAGATGCCTGCCGTAAGCGACGGCCCACGCACCGGCGGTGGCGGCGGCGGTAAGGAGAGGGGGAGCGACAGTCTCCGTATCCGTCGTCGGAGACTTAGTTTCGACGGCGCTGTGGATCGCGTCCCACGGTGGTGGGAGGCCACCGGGGCGGAGGAGGAGCGAGGCGGCGTAATCGGAGCCGCCGTTTCCGGTGTTACTGCTGCTGCTGCTCAGCAGCTTAAGCGGGCGAACACGTGGTGCTCGTCGTCAGGCTCGACCGGGAGCGCGACAGCAGTATCGACGTCTTTGCTGCTGCGGACGAGGGAGGAAGAGGAAGAAGAAGAAGAAACGTCTTGCAGAGCAGACGAAAGGAAGAACACGGAAGAAGCGGCAGCGACCTTTGTGACGGCGGCGATGGAAGCAGCAGTAGCAGCAGCAGCAGCAGCAGCAGCAGCAGGAGCAGGAGCAGGAGCAGGAGCAGGAGCAGCAGCAGCAGCAGCAGCAGCAGCAGCAGCAGCAGCAGCAGCAGCAGCAGCAGCAGCAGCAGCAGCAGCAGCAGAAGGAGAAGAAGCAACGTCAACGGCCGCATCAGGAGGAGGAGGAGGAGGAGGAGGAGCAGCAGCAACAGCAGCAGGAGAAGGAACGACGTCCATCCCTATGGTCGCCAGCACTGCCAAGGAAAGCGACTGGGGGGCAGCAGCAGCAGTTGCGGTACCCACAAGGACGACGACACCCGTGACCATCGTCTCCGGAGAGGCGGCAAGCAGCGAAGCAGCAGCAGCGGCAGAAGAACCCGTCGCGGCAAGCACCGAGCCCCCCCCCCGAGGGAGCGGCGGCGACCCGTGGGCGAGCAGCAAGAGGCAGCTGCCACTTCCTCTCCAGCCTCTCGCCGGAAGGTGCAACTTCAGGGGCTGTGGCCGGGTATGTATGTAGAACATACCGGCGGGTGCTGCTGTGTTTAAGGGGTATTTCAGCGAGAGTCGATGTGACGCTCGCCGCCGCTGTTTCGGCCTATCGGCGTCCGGGCGTATGCCGTATGACATCCATTGGCAGCAGCGTGGTTATTGTCTTTTTTTTTCAGTCCTCGCCCTTGTAATTTCTGGAGCAAAGTGTTCAATGTACGATATTGGAACCCCCCGCGGGACTGCGCGCACCCGATGTATGCTGGAGATAGCCTCAGCGTTTCCGTCGTTTCGTACGGCGCCCAAGCTTCGATACTGCGATATGGACACTCCGCAGCTGCGGTGAGAGATAAACCCGTAGGCTGCCCGTCCCCTTCACCGGGCGGGGACAACGTGGTTGGTGGTGCCAGTATGCTTACCCCCCCTACCCTTCCTCACAGTACATCTTGCGTTTACTCCCTCCGTCCAGATATCGTTGTTCCGGTGCGGGCGGTGCCGAGCGGCGTTTTACTGCAACCGAGACCACCAGCGGAGCGACTGGGCGTGGCACCGGCGTGTCTGTGACGAGGGAAAGGGCGAGCCCCCCCCCCCGCTCGCGCGGCTGGTCCTCCCGGCGCAGAAGCAGAAGGCGGTGGGCTGGGCCGACTCCACCCGGGTGGTACCGGCGTCGGCGGCGTCGGCGGCAGACAGGGGGGGGGGGTTCTCCCCTCCCGCCTGGGAAGGAGGCGGCGCCGGCGACAACGGTGCGAAAGGCAGTGGTCGTGTCGGAGGCGTTAGACACGGGGGCGGCGGTGGTTTTGGTTCGGGCGCGAACAGCGCGGCGTTT
>FN649743.1:1485641-1514103 GCA_000310025.1 Ectocarpus siliculosus | reverse complement strand
CGGCGGCAGCCAGCCGCCCCGCTGTCGCTGTCGTAGCAGTCCTACGGCGCTGGCGGTACTGGAAACCCTCCCTCCTGGGGCGAGAAGGTGACCCAAACCTAGCACACTATTAATAGTATAGTAGGGAAAGCAGTCGTTGTCTATTGTTTGTTGAACATCGCGAACGTCGAAGGCGTGCTACACACTGGCGTTCGTTGGGATAAAGGCACACCGAATGGCTGTGATTCATTTAGATTTCGGCACAGGGGTCGGAGCGATCGCACAGGTCCAAGTTTGTTTTTTTTGCCGAGGGATGTGAATACGGAAAACGATTGGAAATGAAATGACACGATATTGAGTCAGTCGATCACGCACCTGTGCGTGCACCCGCTGTGCCTTTTGCCTTACAGCAGTACTCACGCACGTTGAAACGTTTTCAGCACGCAGTAAGTAGTGCGTGTCGTGTTTGGTCTTTACGTCGCGAGATCACGCCGCCCTGGTTTGGCGTCTCGTGTCGTTTTGTCTTTTACGCCTTTTATCCCCACGTGCGCGATGTACCTTCACCATTCTTCCACTTTCCACAGAATAAGATTGGTGGGGTGATCGTCGGCATGCTCGAGCGCCGGGTCGACGGCGGATACCAGATCTTTTCTCCAGAGGTGGGTACCCAATCTTGGTTCCCACGGTGTACCCCCCCCCCCCCCCCCCCCACCCCTATTTGGCTTTCTAATTTAGAGGGAAATTCCAGTGAACTATTTTTTTCGCACCCCACACCGAGTGTGATGTGCACACGTTCTGTCGTGTACACTCATTTTGCATGCCACCATTTATTTCCCAACCAGATGGACGCACCCGGCCAACACGCTCGACGTACTGCTGCTGAGTGCTGTTCAGCAACTCGGTGACCGATGGAATGATGTGTTATTTTTGTTTTTTCTCTGCCCCTGGTCAGATTGAGCGAGATTCTCCCATCGCCGCCCAGCGTGGCGTCGTAGCACGCACGTACGAGCGCCCACGCGGCCGCTCTTTGCCGAAGTGGGACCGAACCGACGACGCTGTGTCCACGAGGCCGGCGCCGCCGCCGCCGCCGCCGCCGCCGCGACCGGCCTCAAAGCTGGGTTTGATCGGAAGCGGGTTTTCGCAGCAGGTCTGTTGCACCTTGTGTGTTGGGATGAAGTTGTTCGGTCGATGTTATCCCCCCCACCGTCGGAAGGCCTTGGTGGCTCGCAGTCAATCAAAATTTTAATCGGGGTGATCTCGAGGTAGATCGGTTAAGAGGGGCTTCGGATTTTTCGTGTGCTCTCGTCATGTTTTGTGCCGTCCTCGCCCGGCAATTCCGGATGGGGAAACCTGGAGAACTTTGCTGTTGATCATCTACGAATAGACAATGGTAGTTCCAGGCTGGACGTACATGATTCGAGTTACAGCGCCGCACCGTCGAGCATTTTGGACGTACTACGGCGAAATTTGTTCTGGACGAAGCTGGTGATTCCATGTACGTAGGCGTTGCTTTTCCCTTCGCTTGCTGCATCACGCCTGAGGAAACGCTTGTGTTGTCCCTGTAAGTCGCGCGTTGGTTCTCGCGTGTGCTCTCAAGCAATGCCGCCCCGACTGCGCTCTCCCCCCTACACCGGTCTAACAGCTTAAGGCATGCAAAACATGGATACGCCCCGCACACCATCCTCCTTTGATGCCACGTGCTCGTGTGCCTGTTTTCTCATCGCAAAATGTGTGTTTCCCGAAACAAAAAATCTCGTGGTGTGGTAAATAAAAAAAAAAGCCGTGGAACTGCCCGGCGTGCACGTACCTGAACGAGGACCCCGCGTTTCGCGCCGCCTGCGAGATCTGCAACACCCCCCGACCGAGCGCCGCCGCCGACGCCGTCGGCACCGGCACAAGCGGAGACGGTGGCGAGCAGCGGCACGACGATTGGGACGACAGCGAGGTCCTGAAAAGCTGCGGCGGCGGCGGCTCGAGGGGAGGAGGCGGGATACCGGCGACGGCGAGCGCGATGATGTCTTCGTTTTCACTGGCGGTGCCACCGGCGGTGGCGGCGGGGGGAGGGCCAACGGCGTTCGCCTCTACCGTTGCTGCTGGCGCCGGCGCCGTGGCACCGCCGCCTCAGATCGAAGCGTGCATCCCCAGCGGTTTTTCTGTCGGCGGCGGGGAAGCGGGCGGCCTTCCAGTAGGCGGGATCGAGGTTGATGATAACGAGGTAGATGGGATTCTGGGAGGCGTTTCTCCAGGGGGCGGGGCTTTCCCGGTCGTTTCTGGCGCCTATCAGGCCGCGAGCGGGCATTGCGGTAGTGCCACCGCTGCTTCCGCCGCCGCCCTGGGTGGGGGTTGGGAAGCGGGGGACGAGTGGCAGGGATTCGGAAGCGGGTCGTTCGGGCAGGAGTCCCCCGTCAACTGCTCTTCGCGTCAACCCACGAAGGCGTTTGAGTTTGCGTTTGGAAATTCGGAGGCTGGCGGCGGCGGCGGCGGCGGTGTCGGCGATAGTACTGGTGATGGCAATGATGGCAGAGGAGTTGACGACGTGGAGTTTGGTAGAGAAGGGTGCGCACCGTGAGGCAAGACCCGCCGCGTGTGTTTTCGCCTATTTAGTGCCTGCGGAAGGTTTGTTGTGTCTCCTGCCGTGCAAAGCTGTTGAGCACTTGGCCCAATCTTTCGTCGATGCGCGGGTTTGTTTTCAATACCTCTTTATCTCTTCGTGGATGGTTTCGTCGGTGTACCGAGTCAGTGAGTGCACGCACGTGTTATAGTAGGGTTTTCCTGTGGAGGTGTTTTGATCTTGTTGGTGATGTAGACTTATACATACGTACAAGGGCCTGTGCACTCTTTCTTGATGGTGTGTACTTCGCCCCAAGAGAGCGGTTTGGTGGTCGGGTACGTGTAGGCTACCCTAGAGGGTGGTATGGTAACCAATAGACCGACCGCTTCTAGAATTTTCGGCACGCTCCTGAGGTCGAAGCCGTGTAGATTCTCAAAGAAGTGAAAGTGTGGGCGATCACACTTTCGTTCGGAGAGGTCGAAGCCATGTAGGTCCTCAACGAAGCGAAGCGACGTATTAGCGATCACACTTTCGTTCGGAGCTTTCTTTCCGTTTTTGCCAATCCTCCGTGGCGCAAGAAGCCACATCTCACCCGTCCGTCTAAAACATCAGCGTCTGAGTTGTCACCGCCCCCTCAGCAATTTTTAAAGCCTTGATGGTATCGACTTTTCGTCGATGGTTGTCGTCGGGTCTGCTGGGAGGTTAGGTTAGGGTGTGCGTCTTCGCGCAGCAACCGCGCCGCACACGCGGCGCTTCCGAGAACACGGTTGTTCCCCCGTTTCTGTCACTGAGTTGGTCGAGGAGTGAAGCACCTTTGACCACCACCAGGAGAGAAGGCGACCGATTCCGGGGAACCGGGGGTTGCTGCGTGATGGGCGTGTTTCTTCTTGTATCCGCCTACCCTGCTAACAAGTCTTATTCTACATGTTCCGTAGGCACAGGCAGGCACCCGATACACACGAATATTCATAAAGAATGAATTGAGAATGGTGGCTACGTGATATCCGCGTTGTTCCTCCGGGCTATCGTATCTCATCCTAAAGCGTCGAAGGCCAAGGGCTACGGTCGAACGAGTGAATTGATGTGGTGGAAGACGCGGTGGTGCGCAGAACAGCACGCCAAGCGTTCAGCAGCGAACGTTCACTCATCCGCCGGTGTGGAAAACAAGAACTTATTACCCGGGCAGAACTGCTCCCGTCACCGAGTACACGCAATGCATGTGAGAACAACCCTCGTCCGGCCACATTGTTTTGAATGACGGCATCACATCATCGAGGTTTCCCAGCAGCACCCAATACAGGCAGTTTTTCTAACGGTAAAGAAACAACTGGGAGGCGATCTAAACGTTACGAATTACGGGGTCTTCCCAGCAGATTGGCCCCATGATCATGCCGTGCATCTTTTGTGCGTGGCTGCTACGTATCCTCAAACATCTGAAATGATGCCGACTCGGTGGTCACACATGTCTATGTGGTGAAACCGTTTTGTGACCCGGTGGTTCGTTGTGGATGCGTAGACTATCTGTATAGCTTATCTGTTGACTACGCAGGCAATATTTTGAACTGCAGTACTCCCATTCCCATCAGGCGACGCACAGCAGCTTATTCTGCCCATGCTGAGGTATGAAACAAGGAAATCGCAGCGATAAGTGAAAATGGAGACTGAGGATGCAGAAAAATACCGGGAAAGCAAATCCATTCATCGAATAGTAGAGAAATGAATCCCGGGCTGGCGGGCTGAACTTTTATGGACAGGAATGATTTTCTGGCGGAGAACGGCCGCACCCGAGGATCCGAAGAAATTCATTTGGTCGAAGTGAATCTTACTTCAGAATTGTTAGTGTTATTTTGAAACAATGCGCAACCGTTTTCGAGACTCGAGACTCTTCTCACCGCTGCAGCATCGCCATCGCCACCGACACAATTTCACAACTCACAAAAAGCAGGCCCAAGATGGGCAGGCGTTGGCAGCAAGAACCATGCCAGGATAGGAGTTATCTCGACAAGGAGGATGACCGCCCACACGATGCGCCCAACATCCCGCCGGGAAACGAAAATAGAGCGCCAGGCATACTACCTCCCTGGCAGTATTACTACGTGTGTTGGCGTCATGGAGTGAAATCAAATGGTAAGGGAGTGAACGGATTCTGACCGAGGCGCGCACAAAAAGTGAATCGCAATACCTTGTTGCCCCCCCCCAAAGCGACTCGGCCGATAGGTGTTCAAACCGTTGAGTCGCCCCGCGTACTGGCTGGGTTGGACCGGAATACTGTGTTAGGCCCGCTGGGTGCAGACAACGTAGAGAGAGATCGCGTGAAGATGAACTGCGAGAATAATGAAAGCGCGGGACTGAACACAACCGGAATTCGGTTGTCACATGAGAGAGCCGCCAGTCTTGGTCATGTCGGTATGAGTCATGAAGAAAAATGTTATGAGTATCATGAGCGGCAACGAGGATTCACAACCGACTGCATACGGATAGCTGAAATCTTCCCGGATATATTCAATCAATCAAAATTCACGGCCATCCATCCCCGGCACACAAACCCGCGACGCCTATGCGGGACTTGGAACTCGTGCTGCCAACGAATGCATCCCCGTTCAAAAAAACAGAAGACTCTTGCCATCGCCACGTGTCGCTGGCAAACCAGAACCAAATCGTCGTCTGCGGAACCTCCTGTGCGCTGTCTTCACTGCGAACGTGATCGAAACCCGAGCATGTATGGTCAGCTTCGTCCGACGGTGCGACAGAGGAAAAAAAACTTGTGAACCTTGTGGCAGAACAGGGAGTGAGCTTCGAATCAGCTTCGAATGACCCCGGACTTAACTCCCTGCGGTAAAGAGGATGCCTCACGCGGCCTCACGTTATCTTGCACAAACCAAACATGTGAAAAAGGAGGGCAACAACTACGGCAGCACTGTTCTGGCAGCAGCCTACGATTCGGCGCGCACCTCGCCTCTCGCGTCTAGCTCGCACGCGACGGAGAGAGAGGTTGGTCACAAAATTAATTCACTCGTTTTCACTCGTATTATATGTTCAACACCCAAACAATCCCTACAACATGGTTTGATGGTCCGTGTCAATGACGTTCCTCTACACGACCGTTAGACAAACCAAGAACAAAAACGTGGCACCAGCAAGCAGCGGCGTTTACTCTAGATACAGCAGTCATCCACCGCTTCCGTCAATATGACCCGGAAGCGATGCTAACAACTGGACTGGATTTACATACATGAACACACCCAGGCACGACCTGGGACCTGCAACGACACAGCAAACGTAGCCGGGAACCACCCTAGTACCTTAGTTACCATGTGCTTTTCCGCCAGGGATCTTACTCGACCATGTTAAACGTGCTGGCTGGTGAAACAGCTTTGTTCCCACTTGAGTGCCCCGCTCTACCTCAAGCTACAACAGGAGTGACGACCACCATCTTTTCACCACGCAAAGCTCTCAGCCAAAACCAGACACAGGTGACAAGCGTGGCGTCGAGAAGGGGCAGGCGTGGGCAAGTAAGGAAAGCTTGACTGGTGTGGCTGGAGGTAGAGAGTTGGGGCACAAGATCACAAGCTGCCCAGGGTTGTGTGGGGAGGTTGGGAAGCAGGGCTCGACCTCCAACACCCTTGACGCTGCCAGCCCGCCGTGTCACACTAGCAATAACGCCGTTCTTTCTCCGAGGTGTACGCGGGATTACTTGCTCACTTCGGGGTGCAAACCTTCCTACCCCAGCGCTTGCAGTCGGTGCCACACAAACCATCCACAGCATGACTTCTGGCCGCCAGTATTGGTGTGGAGATGGGCCTACTTTAGTCTAGAGATCCTGAGCCATGTGGTAGAACGTAGAACCCCGACATCACACACCTCCATCATGACGCCATGCTAAACTGGCCCGCGCCTCGAGTGGTCATAGAACGCACGACGAACAATCGGGATCACTTGTGTGGCCGCTTTGCGATATGAGTGAACCTGAAGGCAGTCTCGAGTCTTCACTTCATTTACCCTTGTCTGGCCCTCCGGCGGTCTGCCTCGTACCACTCGTCGACGTCGAGGTCCCTCTGGTAGGAACCCTCGTCCTGGGTGGGGTCCATCCGGCAGCTCTCCAAGATCTCGAGCCTCTGCATGAGGATACTCGCCAAGTCTTGGTCGTTATCTTTCAACGCCTGTTGGTCGTGTTTTTCCAGAGAGAGGTTTTCGAATTGGGCTCTGCTTCAAGATTTTCGAGCATCTAGAATAAGCACAAACAATGAGCCGTTTGCGCAAAAAAACGAAATTTTCTCTCTTAAAAAACAATTTATACACCCAAAGGGACGCATGTAAGCCATGCACCCACACCTTTATTACCGACGAAAATCCTTTGTGAGGAACGAGCGTCACGACCGAACATGTTACTACGCGTTTCTTCCACCTGTCGCTCTACCACAGGCAGGCGCAGTGTTCTGTCTCTTCAACCAGCAACTACATGAAACCGGCTAACATCCCTAACACCAACCCTCTTAACCCTAAACCGAAACCCACCCAATAGGTGCTAGGCTGGCGCTGGGTGGCTCAGTTCTAGGTTGGCGTGCCGGCATTGGCGCTAGGTTGGTATTGATGGGAAATCTTAGTCTAGGTTGGCATTGCTTGGATAGGTGCTATGCTGATGTTTTGCGATCGACCCAGATTGGCATGGCTTGGACAGGTGCTAGGTTGGTGTTGACGTGGGCAGGTCCTAGGTTGGTGAGGCTTGGAGTAGGCAGAGGTCGCTCTTGGTTGGGTGGTTCCGTCGGTAAAAGAGGTGTGGGTGCATGGCTTACATGCATCCCTTTGGGTGCATAATTTGCTGTTGCTACAAAAACATTAAAAAAAGTATTTCCGTGGTGCGTAATGAGAAAAATGGAAACATGCGAAGATCTGCATCTTGTGCTCCGCGCGCATACATGCACCGGCGGGGTTCACGGGGGCAGGGAAGCATATGCCGACAATTCAATTTTGGAAAAAAATACCGCCCCTCAACTTGACCTCGCCGTCGCCCTTAGCTGCTTTCTGCTACCACTCCTCATAATGCACTTGACCACGGACAATATCAAGCCATGAGCGACCCGACCAACCACAACGACTTTCACGAGTTCGATCAGTCAATGCGATGCCGAAACAGGCCCGCTAACACGCTGTCTCGCACCAAGAAGAGCATGGCCCCCTATGCTTATGGTTCAGAGTTCGATCTGTCTCAGTACGACCCTCCGTACGAGCCAAAGCCTCCCTCGGTCACCGCAGAACGTGCAGCGTGCCTTCTGTGCCATGCAGGGCCTGCGTCTACTCTACTGCGCATCATCAACATGCATATGCCATGGACGGGGTGGGGCCAAGAGACGAGATTCCGACAGCGCTTGTTACTTTGTGTGTGCTGTGACCGCGCTGTTGTCGTCGTTGCATGCATACAGCAGCAAGGAGTCTACTTTACTTGTAGTCTGTATGGATAGAATCAAAACTGAAACCACGCCCCCAACACATCGCAATTTCGAACACGTCATCGTTTCCAAGCACAGCGGAGCTTAGGGGCCCAAGTCGCCGAGCAGCTGCTTGGGTGCAAGGAATTTGCGACCTGCAAGAACTCAGCCGTTCGTGCGTGCAGGCACGATTCCAGAAACTCCGGAAGAACTTCCAGCAGAAACAGGAACACAACGAGTGTGAAAGCGGCGAGAGGGAGGGGAAGGACGACGAGTTGCACTCGGCCATGTTCGACATACAACACACTGGATGTCCAACATCGCCGCATGCTAACACACTGGATGTCCAACATCGCTGAGTGCAACGCGCCATCCTCCCCCTCCCTGTCACCGCTTTAGCACTCGTCGTTTCCCTGCTTCTGCTGGACGTTCTTCTGCAATTTCTGGAGTCTTGCCTGCACGTACGAACGGCTGAGCTTGTCGTACGTTGCGAACTCCTTGCACCCAAGCAGTTCCTTGGCGACTTGGTCCCAAGTCGGGACGGGAGGCAGGACAAAGCCGCGAGGCAGAAGATCCTGGATCGTTAGACAGCCCACCGCGGCAAGGACTGTTCTTTCGACTCTTTTTGTTGCGGTACACCCCTCCATCGTTTTCACAAGTGTTGTTTCATCGTTTTCACAAGTGTTGTTTCGCCGCGGTTTTTCTACTACTGTAGTCTTGCTTTTGAGCGGACGTGTCTATTTCCCCCCGACTTCGAATGCCTTTGATTGACGACCTACCGTCACGCCAATTGCATAACAATGTTGTGACTCCCCCACCCCCACCACCTCAACCACCATCACCCCAAGTTGCATAACAATGTTGTTGGACTGCGAAGACCGGCTTTGGCTTGTACCCCTACTCCAACTTTTTGGGTCCAGTTACCCTTGAGCATATTCGCCAGAGATCCTTCACATGACTTTCAGCGTTCCCTGTGCCTGTTACGCCTTGGTCTCCGAATCCTTGAAAGCGGTCGTCCCCTTCATCTCCTTGACTGCGAGCTTCCGCTTCGTCCTACCGGGGGAGCCTGTCCATCCGCTAAGGTAGTCTCCCACGAGACATGGACCGGATTTGTCTCGCTTGTGCGCCGTGACGAGGTTGTTGATGAAAAGGCGGGCTTCATCGACAACCTCGTCCCCGTGCACGAGCAACAAAAATCTGGTCCGCGCCTCGTCGGAGGGTACAATCGCGGGAGGACAGGGCCCCGCGCCACGGAGAAGTGGAAGCTAGAGCTAGCCATCGAGGAGATGAACGGGACGATTGCCTCTCAAGGAGGCGGAGGCCAAGGCGCAACAGGTACAGGGAACACTGAACGATGGCTTGAGCACATTCTGGTCGTTTTCTTCCCGTGTCGCAGTAGCCGGGGCGGGGGTCGAAAGCCGGCGTTCGTTTCGTCTTGTCAAGATGAAGAACATGGGAATGGACTTTTCTCTCTTGTTGTCTACATGTATTTTTCGTGGGACAAGTGTGGCTTCAACGCGTTCTGGTCGCTTGCTTTGGACTTAGCAGTAGGGGGGGTCCAAACCCGATATCAATTTCACCCGATATCAATTTCGTGTGTTCAAGATCAACTACACGCGGGTTGGAGCTTCCGTACGGTTGCCTGTCATGAAGACATTGGTCACGTGGGAGTTGGACTGACGCGTCGTGCTCCGGCAGTTCTCGAGTATTGCGTTGGTAGGGAGAGGGCTTTGTCCGAGTGCATGGCTTCGCTGTCTTGGTGTAGACCAACACGAATTACCTCGTCTCCTTCTATCCAGGCTATCGTTTCTGCGTTCGGGCTGTGTGGGTAGAGCATGTCTTCTGGGACATCCTGGGTCGGAAAATAAACAATCTTCGTGTGCACAACAATTGTGCAACATCGAACAAAAGCCTCCACAAGGAGATGTGCACTATAATAACAGCCATTCCAAGCCCTGGGCGAACGCGCTACGGGCGCCGGTAGTGCAGCAGACACGGTTCAGAAAAAAAAGACTTAATTGAACAAACAAGGGGTCCTGCGTTCGTGTGACATCTTCATCCTTTGAGGCATGCTGAAATGGTCATTGTCTCCTGCACGAATCGTACCTTTCACCTCATAGACGGGATCGAACCGTCACTTCATTGCCGCAGCAGCATCGACGTACTAAATAATAGCCGTAGGTGACATGAGACACCACACCCCTAACGGAAAATGTGCAGAAAACCACGCCCGTGTGTGATATTTTGTTTAAAGCCCTGGAAAAAAGCACCGATGTATCACACGGTCACAGAAGATACAACCCCTCATCACCCTATTGAAAAATCGTCGCCTACCCCTCCATAGGCACACCCACCGTGGTAGCCTGGCAGCCTCGCGGGGACCCCCTCAAACCAAACACCATCACAGCAGCGGGGGCCCTCAGTAGTGCCGGTTGGATAGCATCGGCGCCCGGAAAAGTGTCGGCGGGAACAGACTGAATCACAATCACGCCGCCCATTGCTGTACCGGGTGTGCCGCTCAACATGTCATATTTTCTTCTTGTGCTCAAAGGGAACACAAACAATAAATGGTCGTGAGCGACACTTGTCGCCAGAAGCCAAGATTCAGCAACAGGAGTTCTGAAACGCTCCGAAAACGGGAAGCTAACTGTGTGGGCACCAACCACATGGCTTCCGAAACGTATATAGTACCTAACACGCCGATTTTGTTTACCCAGCAACCCTCTCTCGGTCGTTCATGACACTTCACACTCACTGCTTGCAGCTGCTCCGCAACGATGTGCCTCTCGCTCTTCCCCGCGCACAGCTCGCCAGCCGTGGCGAAGTCCCCCTCCCTCCACGCCCTCGCCATCAGCACATCTCGACGGACCTGAGGCCAAGGGGAAAACCGCCGCAAAAAAATAAGAGCGGTAGAACATCAGCAGAAGCGATAATACGGCAGGGGGCGCAACGCGCAGGACGCTGGTACGCTTGTTGAGTGAACACTGCAAGCGATAGACGAGCGTGCTTTGTAAGGCCGGGAAGATGGATGACATCATCTAGAGCGATAGAGGTTCCGGAACAAAACGTACCGCCAAGGCCATGGGTACCGCTTCGCCCGTGCAAAAGCTGCGCATCCCAATTGCCCCAAGTCGTAATCCTTCGGCAGATAGGGGACGCATGCACATGCCCTTACGGACTGATCACACACGCCAAGAGATAGATAGATACCAGACCCAACAGCCTTCGTCCCGGCATGGAAGCACGGGGATAAAATCCTCTCCGAATTCTATCAAAGACAAAATTTAACCAACTCCCCTCGGGTTCCGAGGAGATCAACCTATGACCCCGTGTTTCCTCCGTCCCGGCTTTGAAGGGATGCCAAGTCAACGGTATGACGATTACGGCATGCACAGCTAGGCGTACCCCCCCCCCCCCCCGAACACACGCGCACCAGGGTGTGGATGGTGCGATTTCGGCTACTCACCGCTTCGTCCATTCGTGGCAGCATGAGGTCTTCGAGGTCTCTGTCAGGGTCCTCTGATTCAGACAGGGCCCGTTTTCTTGGCGGCCGCACGCCGGTAGCCCTGAGGCACTCCCGCTTCTCCTCCACCGACATGCGGGACAGGGCCCCCCTAGACCTTGCGTACGTGGCGGACATCAGTTCGCGGGGCGAGGAATCGCACCGACCAGAGCGTGATCAAACGCGATTGATGTTGTGTTGGGATGTGGTGTACGCGAACGGCAGCGGGTCAAGCATTTTTTTTTAGTGTTGTTTGATTCGACCGCGTTAACCGGCCGACCAATGAAAAGATGTCCGTCTCAGTGCGGCCAAAATCGTGTGTGTGTGTGTGTGTTTTTTTTTATTATTATTATTATTTGCATCGACCGCGCAAACCGGCTGACCAATGAAAATACGCCAGTCTTAGTGCGGTTGAAAACACAAAACACTTCTTTCTGCCGTGAACTGGGACCCTGTGAGGGGGCAGCATGGGGGAGGCTAAACTATCCTTCGGATCAAAGACAGAAACGGCTGCATCAGAAGAAAATTGGACGCGTCTACCAAGGCTAGTACCTTGTACTCTAGTTCGTTTAGGAGTACTTTCACCATTATCCTCCTTGTTTTCGCTACCATCATTCTGATCATCATTTTGACAAGAATCTCTGGGTAGTTCTTCCCTAGCCCTGCGTTTTTTATGTTGGGGAAGGTCATCTGGCTCAAACCCTTTGCTCTCTTCCACTCCTCCATGTTTTCCTCCTCCATCGTCGTTTTCGTCCTCCTTTCTTCCCTTTCCCTTTCCTTCGTCTCCGTCACTCCCAAAAGAATTACCCCCGTTACTATCGTTGTCGCAGAGATCCCAACCGATTGGTCTTGGTGGAAGTTGGTCGATCAGTAGCCCATGACGTTTGAACACATCGCGAGTTCGCATCGACAGAAAACGAGCTAGCTCGAAGGAAAACCGTCTCCGAATCCTGTTAGTATGAAAAGATTTCAGGCAAACTAAGGCTCTTTCGTCGTCAAAATTCCCCCGGCAAAAAGCTTCGTGCGCCAAGTGGTTGGCGATAGCAACGATGAGTCGATTGGTGCCTTTGCCAAGACCACCATACGTTGAAAAAACAGTAGTAAGGAGGGTAGGTCTAGTGTGTGTGTGTGTGTTTGTACGTGTGATCGCTATCGTGCATGGCGTAGTGCTGTTTCGACCTTTAACCTCGCGCTCTTTCGGGAGGCCGGGAAGGGGCTGGCTCATCGTGTACTGGACAACGACCAGGCTCTCACGGCACCTGGTCTGCGCCGTCAAAGTCGCCTCTCGCGCACGCGTGTAGGTCGTGCTATTTATTGCACCACACCAGACAAAATATTTGCTAAAGGTTAACCACACGTAGGTGTCGATTCCGCCGTGTGCCCCCCACACCGCCACCATTGAGACTTTTGAGAAAGAATCTAACGCTTTTTTTACATCGCCGCGTGGCGTAACTCCGCCACTTTTGGGGGGGTGCCAGAAAGAAATCTGGCGTTTTTACCCATCCTCTCCTCTCACTTTATCGTCCATGCCGGGGGCTGCACCGGCGGGGCCTCCTTATCGGAGGTCGACGACAGGTCTCTCCCCTCCACGTTGTCGAGATCCAACCGCATCTTGTCCCCGTCCATGACAAACTTTACCCGCACCTACAGTATAGATATGCATAGCATGCACAAAACAGACAGAAAAAACGAGTGCGAGAGTTAGGCGTGCTTGCTCAGCAACAAATTTTCGATCTCTCCCCTTGAGCGCGCGTTGGAAAGGGAGGGGAGGTGGGCGTGGTGGTGGCTTCAAGACCGAGCACCATCGTCTCGTTGTCACACCTTGCCGGAAGCACTCGTAAGCATCCTACGACGTTTGCCGCAACACCGGATAGTGAAAGAGAGGTACTGTTGACGCTTCCACGCCGCCGGCACCGCCCACCTCTGCTCTTCGGTCCGACACGAAAAAAATACCAAAATATTTTCAGTTTTATCACCAAACGTTCTGAACAACATTTTCAGTTACCATCAAACATTCTGAACAGCGAGCACTATTCTTGTTAAGTATGAACGCCAACTCAAGCGACCTCCGAACGTTCAGAAAGGCGTGCACAAGATGTAAAATGCGGTGTAGGAATACTGTACATGCGCTTGACTCACGCGACCTCCTTCCCAGATTTCCTCGTCCACGTACACCTGACGTCCGAGAGCAAGAGCAACCCCTACGGCTTCGTCGGTCGTGACCTCGATGATGCTCCTCTGTCCACCCCTTCCCTCCTGACAGGCACGCATGTCAGAATAATGTGCACAACAGCGATGGAAGCAAGGGAGAAATTAGGCGACACACACAGACACGCGCAAAGAGGCGGAGGCACCGTAGGAGAGAACGAGCGACCCCCGTACCGTCTAAAGCCCCGCTGCGACCCGCGGAGAATCGCTCATGAAACAGAACGTATAAATATTTGGTCGTTGCCTCTGCCTCTGTTGGCGTTGGTGTCTCACTGAAACACAACACCCGGTCGGGGGTTTGCTTGCAACCCAACAACCCCGCCTCATACCGGTCCGACCGAATCGCACGGACTTCCGCCGCCGCCACACGCTGTTATAGCATGCGGAGAGGGGTCTCCCATCTCCCATATCGCGTGCGAGCAGGAACGCCGCGAATACCACCCAGGAAAATGTAACCCCCGGCTTGCTGTACAAAACAATGAAGAACGGAAAAAAGGGTCACGACTGTAACCATATTGTTATTATTACCGCGTCTGGCCGTCGGCGAAGGTATGCCGACGCTCCTAGCGTGATGCCGCCGGCTCCGCTCTCCTCCTCTTCCACAAACTTTGGGCGCAGGCCGTGCGTCGACGAGTCCACAGAGACAGAAAGAGAGAGAGAGAGACGAATGAACGAACGGGGAAGCGTGGGAAAGGAGCCGGGTTGAGACACGGGGTAAGTTCCGCCCACACGAGGTACCGAAGGATCGAGAGGTAGGGCCAAACGGGACAAATTTTTGAGTCTTCCTCGTAAAGAAGAAGTTGAAGACATTCCTGCGACGTAGGGTAGGGGAGACGGGGAGCGGCTTCAGGGACCTCAAGCCGCCCAGGCTATAGATCAAAGAGGACAAAGGCGGGAGAGGAAAGCAAGCCCAGCAGGAAACCAGCTGGTGACAGCTGACACAAAACTAGTAGAGGTGCGGCGGCGGAGGGTACCGAAACGCTTTGGATCAAGGGGATGGGATGGGGTCGTCCGTATTCGATCCATGCCGGGGGATTCACACCGACCAACACCGCACAGAGAACGCCACAAACCAGGCTAAGGATGTCGGCGGGGCACAGGGTGGTGGCCACGTCGGCGAGCAGCCCGTACGCCGAGCCGAAGGCCTGCGTCTGCTGCTGGGTCACCGAGTCTCCGCCGCCGCCGCCGCCGCCGCCGCCGCCAACAATCGCTCCCATGTCCATCATGCCTTTGCCCTGTGATCTTCTCCACGCGAACCGATGAAACAAGGCAACGGCAAGTATGCAAGCACCATCGCGCTATAGAGTGCGCTCCAGAACGATATCCCTCACACCTTTCCGCCCGAGCCTCTTGTCTCCAACGAATTTTCGTTGTTGCACGCACGAGGGTATTCAGGCGTACGACCAGCTTTACCGGGGAATGATGTGCACCTCGCTCGAAGACCCCCCGGCGCAAACACGTCTGTTGCCGGATACCCACCGCGGACCTTGGAAGCCAATCTGTTATCGAGAAGACCCTCTGCACCACGATGCTCTCTCCCGACCAGTGTTCACGAAGAACTCTACAGAGTAAAACCATTTACTGATAGTTGGTGTCAATCCTCATGCTGGCTATAACACAACGTCTGCAAGCTTGACCTATAATCACACCGATATCATTGGTTTCTACGTTTCGGGCGCGGAGTTGCGGGGAAACTGCAGAGGCTCCGTCTGTTATTCCGCGTTACCGGCGAAGACCACACCCAACACCCGAAACGCCCACCTCTGGAACGCCTCTCTCTTGGCCATATCATCACCACTCCATTCCCACGGTATGTTGTCGTACATTCCGCCGTTTCGGCCGAACAGCGGACTGCATGTCCGGAGGAGGACCGCGACGCTCACGTCTCGCGGTTGCACTATTGATTCAAAATATGGACGAAGACACGGTGGAAAGACGGAAAAGACAGAGAGTCAGAAAGGCAGACAGGCAGACAGGAAGACAGGCAAGCAGGCAGGCAAACAAGAGAGACAGACGGCATACTTGGCACGTGCCTCTGCCCGCCGAACGAAGGTTTAACTGGACGTGCCGGCGTGGTTCAATACCTCCATTGCGGTAGCGAGAAAGAAATAAGGTGTTGGGAAACCTGGGGGGACGTGCATGTTCTCCGCCGTCATCTTTCGGGTGCAGGATTGTCGGGGAGGGGGCGGTGATACAAGACGTAGCTCAAATGGAGAGCAACGTACGCACTGCTGTTGGGACCAGCGACGTTCCTGCCTCTGTGTGATACAGCTCGTTCGGGCATTAGCTGTCAAACCCGCGCGTTGCGTGTTGGCGAAACCTGTGGCCGAAGGGAATGATGACTTTCACCCGACCGAATCGTTTCCCGCTGGCACTCATTCGGTCAACCCGACATTGTCCAGGCCGGTGCACCTCTCACACAGACCACAGCGCGCCATCAGGTCAGCACGAAGTATGTAGGTCTCTACCACATCGAAATCTGCATGCGCACGTAGTCGCAGTTTTGCTTTGAGCTACATGTAGGCTTGACCATGATTGTACTCAGCGGCAAGTGCATCTTCTCTTCTCATGATTGTACTACAGCTCGAGGCACAAGTTTTCACAATATACTTGACACGTCAAGTCCGCACCGCCAATAACGTTCGCCAATTGCTCGGCATTCCGCCACCAGCTAGCTAGTGCAGTTGGCTAGTGTGCACGGGGATTGCATCAACCTTGGGTAATCGCTGCTTTTGGTCGCACCGAGCGTTCACATCATCGTCGCGGGGTAGTCAAGTCCTTCAGCCTAGCATTCTTCCAAATATGCCGACAGCAAGAAGACTGATGAGAACGAACCAACAGCTACATCAAATGGGTTGAGAGAACATGTGGGCTCTCGGCTATGACGCCGAGGTCAGGGGCGAGAGAGGACCTAAACATCGCTATTGCGTTGTGGGCCTGAATACAGTAGCCTACAACACAAGCTTGCAGTGCCCCGGAACCTGGGGGGGAAAATACACTGGTCAATTCGTCAGTCACTGCCCTGGTCTAGAAAAACATACTCCACACAATCACTGAACTACTAACTACCCTTTCGAGAGAACCCCACAGTCCAGGGTGTGTGTGTTGAAAGTGAGTGGGTGGCGGAGGAAAACCTCCTGAACTGGTCGTAAGTATCAACTGGAAATCACCCGCTCTTTTCCGCGGAAAAATGCAGAAAGGATCGGTCGGTGCCGCGCACCATCACGTGTACACCCGAGACAACCAATGTCTCGTGCCACCAGGAAAGGGGTGTGCGAGTCACTCTCTTGGAAATGTTTATGGCGACAGCTGCATATAATTCCCGGAGGTATCAGACAGACATTGCGTTGTGCATCGAGTATGTACAGGAAGGCTATATGTACTCACTGGCTTCGCTCAGTAACGGCGCAGCCTCTTCGGGGATGGGGATGGGCAGGACCTCTTCGCGCGGATCCAGGATGCGACGCTTGTTCGCCAGGAACACCGCAGGCCCGCCGTTGTACTGGCCCAGCCCTACGGGCCAGCACGCGGCGAAGCGTCCCGAGGGGAGCTGTACGGGAGCTTGGCGACTGCCTGTGCCGGACACCATCATCGTCATTCTGGGTGATGACGGCAACATCATCATCATCGACGATGTTGATGTTGAAGAGACCACTAGCGCTGCGGAAGGCTTCACCCTGGCTATCCAGCCGTACACGGCGAGAAAAGACAGCCCCCAACATCGGTGCTGCTGGACGACCATCGGGCGGCAGGGGAGGTGCTCGAAGCAGAGGTAGGTGACCGGCGGCGTGTGCCGTATATACCCATGGCGGACAATTGCATGATGCGGCGCAATAAGGGGGCTCTCTGAGCTGGATTACATTATACCCTTAACATATTGTTTGTGGTGACCCCTATTCAAATATTCAAACGGCGGGCCAGGCACGAGCCCTAGAGCAAGAGCGAACTCTGCGCCTAACGGTGAGACTACCATAGTATGCAGGCCTCATGATGACAAGGTCGACATTGACTAGATACCGATCAGAAAGGGGCTCTGGATGGCTGAACCCCTTTCGCGTTTTGCGTTGTTTGGTGCTGCGTGCTGCCGGGTGCGTCAACGAGCGTCACAAATGTTTAGCGCGAACCGATAGACATCTCGCCGCCATTCTTCCATGTAAGTCTTTCTGTGTGTGTTTATTTTTCCTAATAATCAAAGTCGAGTTTGTCCGGCTCTCCCTCCCTCTCTCTCTCTCTCTCTCTCTCTCTCTCTCTCTCTCTCTCTCTCTCTCTCTCTCTCTCTCTCTCTCTCTCTCTCTCTCTCTCTCTCTCTCTCTCTCTCTCTCTCTCTCTCTCTCTCTCTCTCTCTCTCTCTCTCTCTCTCTCTCTCTCTCTCTCTCTCTCCCTGCTTCCTCCCTCCCTCCCTCCCTCCCTCCCTCCCTCCTCTTTTCTCTCACTTTCCCTCCTCCGGTTCTCGTTCTCTCAGCTTCCTCTTCCCTCCTGTCTACGCTACAAGTTATCCCTTCTCCCCGTAGACACCATCATTGCCTCTGACCAAGAGAGGTCGTTCAGCAGGTACGCAGCAAGTGTCGGGTCGTCAGAAGAACAAGAGTATTGAGCTTGCTGGAGAACGAACGTGGTACACCACGCCCTACGCGAATCGATGTCTGACACCAACTCGTTGAAGGAAACCACGCGGTCCTTGTGCCGCTCATCTTCCGGGGTGCGTACCTCTGTCGAGCCCCCATTCATGGGTGAGTGCCACCAGCAGTCTGTACCACGAGAGGCATGTCATGCACACACCAGTCCAACGAAAATCTGGCAGGGATGCACAGCGTTGTGTTGTTCGACGCATCGTGTGGTGTAAGGCGGGTCTCATCAACCTGTTGATTGAACGCGGGATCGTCGATGCCAATCGACCGCCCCTCCGCCTACTCGCCAGTATGAGAAACCGCAGTATCGCGCAGAGGAGACGCTAAAGAAACGGGGAATTCGAGCTGGGAAATAGCATTCCTCATGTTGTAGTCTACAGCAGTTGTAGTTGTGTTGACTCTTCAGAATTTAGAATACTCGGAGTACATATCAATCACTGATGTTGCGTTATTGCGTTGAAAGGGTTATGTGCTGGACCGAGTGAAAACGCCGCACGCACGTACCGATGGCTCCCTTCAAGGTTGATGGTAAGCTTTCGAGAGCGTCGACGAGCAATCTCTTTCATGACCGTTTTGAACCACCGAAAAAATCACTTCATGGAATTAAGTAACGACCTGCGACCCCGACAGTGGGACTAATACAGCCAACTGGTGGACTTCGAAGTTTGCCCTGAGTGCACAACACCACACGTGTCACCGATTACCCAGAGTTGGACGGGGACACCTGTGACCCCAATACACAAAACGTGGCCTACAATACATAGCCGTGTAGCAGTTTTTTAAGACGGTAGATGCGTGTTGGAGCGGACATCCAAAGAGAGCGTCAGCAACACGCTAAACCACCCACGATCACGCACTCTAAACGCATGTGCCCTCTGTAGTGGTTTCGATGCACACAAGCATTATTTCCTGTTTTCTCCCTCGAAAACCAATTCCCACTCACTAAAGCCGAAAGCCCCGCTCGCGTATGCATACTACAGGTCGCCTCCAGCCCACGGTCGTACGTCAAAAGCCTCGCCCGGAGGTGTCCTTCGACAAGGGAGGAAGCGACTTCCGCTGCCCGAGGACCTTCAGCTGCCTGGGCCAGCAGGCCCTGTCGAGAGACGTCTATCGCTCGGCGGGGAGGCCGGTGTTCACGAGGCAGGACAGGTGGTACGTGCCTGGCGACAAGTTCAGAGGTGAGAGTAGGCTAGTGCCCTACACCTAACCTCACACTAAAGTATTTGCGGCCATACTTCTTTGGGGTGAACGAGAACATGCTCGGGGAAAACACGGGAGGCAGCTTCGGTTATCCTAGATAGCCTAGATTACGAGCTTAGTTTTACTTTGTCTGTTCCCTCTCAGCCCGTTTGAACAGGTAAAGCTAAGACCACATTGTTCCCACTCCTTGTTGCTTGCTACGTAGCCTGCAGCCAAAATCTGGGTTTAGGGCTGGGTCACTAGCCAGCCAATCATGTTTCCACTCTGGATGTGTCATGCGTTGAATCACTCAGGTTCATTATCCTCAACTGTTGAAAAAATGGCGTCGCATTGAGTTCGAGCGCTTTCGCAGAACAATCACGACTTGCATGTGTAGTCCCACCCGTTTCCCCTCCTTGCCGTGACGATAACAATAATTTCCGCTGCGCAAATCTAACGATACGATTTCCCCCACCACAGTTTACCCCACCAACGTTTTTCATCCAACCCCATCTATTTTCCCGCTCATCATCATCCGACAACCCTGTGTCTTTTCCTCCTCGACCCGTCCGTCCTTCTCCCACGAACTGCTGTCCTTGTTCTGTTGTGTCCATCAGTGCATGGGGGAACGCCGATCTCGTCTCTGGGCAACCAGCCCACGTCCACCAGGACCTCGGCCGGTCGGGCGCACTTCGGGACTTCTACCCGTAGCAGCGCCATGAAGATGTACGCGCTCTGGTCTGTCGGGCAGCAACGATGACGGCGGTGTGTGTGTGTGCGTGGTGCCTCTTGTAGTCGGTCGCATGGCTGGAAGGGCAGTCAATTAGACCAACTACAGATAGGTATTGGTGCACATCATGGCAGCTTGACTGACGTTAACAATGCCGGACTATGCCACTGCCGGCAGTAGGGAATGGCGGAGCAAGGACGAAGTCATGTATGTTGCAAAGCCGGATACATGAAAGCCGGCTGCGTTGTTGATGGTTGGTCGTTTTGGACATGTGCTCGGGTGCTCGTGTACCACTTGAAAAGCACCAAATGGCTTCATATCGCAGGGAGAGATCGCAGCACTTGAGTGTCTTACCGTGTCGGCGGCGATGGCAGGATATATTCATTTCTGTGATTTGGCCGGCCAGCCAGAGGCAATGTCAATGGCGATGGGATGGCTACTGTGAAAAGTAGGAAAACACAAAGGCTTAGTCTAGTGAGTTTATTTTCTTGTGTGTTCTCGGTGTTTTGGTGTTGCGCGAAGCGTCATCAAGGGCTAAATCTGCGGCCATTACCCGACGACAGTGGCACGGTGAACGCCGCGTCACTGCTGGTGTTGTGCCGTCGAGCAAGCATACCCTGCGCCTGCCGTCGTGAGAGAACCAAGCGAGTACCTCAACTAGCGAGCATATGTCTCGCGGACAAAGGCAGGTTGGGGATGCACGTGGTTCCTTCACTGCGGAGACACGAGCGACCAATTCACATATGGAAATATTCGTGCATGAAACGTCTGTGCCCCCGGTGAAGGGGAGAGACAACACGGGTTCGGCGCGAATCTACCGATATATGCCCGGCGAACCCCAACCAAGCGGGACAGCACCAACACACGAGCCGCCTACGTACTGACACGACGACTCGTTGAGATGAGTAGCACTGCCGAGTTCCGACACCACGCCTAGACGGGACAGCGACAACACGGCCTTTTTAGGCGTTCCGCTGCGGTAGAGAATACACAACCTCCCGGCGCGCTAAACCTCTGAACACTGTTTTTACTTCCGCCGGGAGGTAAACGACGACCAACCATCTGGTAGCAGACAGACAGAATCGTCGTCTGACAAGGCCAACGAGAAACGAGTCCTCTCCAACGAAAGGCTTGCGGGTTTGGTTGGGAAGGCCTCGACAATGCGTGTGAGCACGCATACATCACTCTCGCCGATCCCAGCAGCGCGGCCATGATGAATGAAGAAACTCCACGTGAACACAACGAGAGTAATTCGGTCTGTGCTGGCGTGGTTATGTTTCGCGGCCACAAGGGTCGAGCCGAATCGTGGATGATGGTCGTCGCGCTGGACCTTGCGCTACGGCTCCGACGCGTGTGCGTGAACAACAAAGCCCATTTCGTTGTGTCAACAAACACGTCTTCCACCACCTTTGAATTGTGTTCCAATTCGAACCCTATTCCGTGGGCGCCATTTCATACAAGACGGACGCCTGAGAAGCGAGACAGTGTCGATCAGACAAAGAAGGCGACAAGGTCAAGAGCTCAAGAGAATCAAGATCCTTCTTGATGCCGGACATCCTCGACGTAACCGACGTCCAACCGAAACGCGACAACTTCCCAAAGAGATCACCCATGTGACCTCGCGCAACCCCTGCCCATTCCTCTACATTATCAGGCTGCAAAAACACAGCGGACTACAGAGACGAAGACACGTTGCAACAAAACACGTACTACCGATCAACTTTGCCAGCAATCCATGCTGAACAGAAACAAGAAACGCTTGCAAGTCTCCCAGACAGACAGCCGTTAGGACAACTGATGGACATGCCACACCAAGCTTGAACGATGACCGCAAAAAACATTGACAGGGACGGAGCTTGCTAACTCAACTCCACCGGCTTTTTCTCGCTCCTCGGAGGGGGCGCCCCCCCCCCCGTCGCCGCCCCCGGTGCCCCCGGAGGCAAAGGGGGCTGTGCAGGTGGCAGGGGGGGCTGTGTCGGGGGTAGAGGAGGATGCGAGGGCTGTGCCCACGGGGGCAACGGCGGCTGTTGCCACGGCTGCTGCGCCGGGGGGGGCAACGGCGGAAACTGCGGGGCCGCCGGCGGCTTGGCGGCCGGGAGAACCTTGCCCCTGCAGAAAAGGAACGACCCCAGAGAAAAGACAAGGGGGAGGCGTGAACGAGAGGGAAGCGGGGGGGGGGGGGGTTAAGACAATATCAAATGTGTGTGTAAATGTCTGACGAATCGCGACGGGGACAAGCCAGCTCTCGTGCAGCAGCGGTTTCCGTTGTGGATGCCTGCCCACGCGTACATAGTAAGGGTACAACCTCTTTCAGAGAGGGCAGCACTGGCGTAGGCATGACTTGCGCGGGCGGTCACAACCTGGATTGATTCATCCCTTATCCCTCGGAACGTTCACCGTGGGTGGAAAACAGGCCCAGGCGCGCGAAAACCTAACTATTTCGAGGTACTAAAGCACCCTCACTATAATAACTTCACCCAACCCACACGTGTCACCGCATATGCTTACTTCACAGGACAGGTATGGGAACACACGAGCACCTCATACTGCTTGCAGGGAAGCAACCGGGGTAGTGGAATATCTCTCCCCAACCGAAAGAAAACGACGGGTTAACACTGCTGCCAAAAATACTAGACAAAAGCACGATCCTCGAAACGCCCTCTAGCGTCGCAAGCGCCACGTCAACACCTGTCCCGCCGAGGCTTCCCCTCCCCCACCCCCGGTCTCCTCTCACCTAGAACAAGAACAGAGCAAGGTTACGACAAGGGCGGAACGCGGGGCGCACAGATGCCCCACAATTCGACAGCTATTAGGCGCCATCATCGATGCTTGCAAACACACCCAACTTTACTCACCACAACCCGCGCCGCACGTTCGAACCCCCCCCTGCCGCCGCTCCCGCGGCCGGCGAGCCCGGCTCCGACGCCGGCTTAGACCCCGGGCTCCACGGCGCCTTGGTATCATACGAGTCTTCTATCGGGTTGTGCACCCTCCCTTTACTGGATCCCCCCGCCGCCGCCGCCGCCGCCGCCGCCGTCGCCCCCCCTCCCACGCTAGCTGCCATCAGCTTTAGAGAGGGCGGCAGCTGCATGTGAGCGGCGGCGGTCCCCTTGGTTGCGGCTGCCGCGGCGGCGGAGGTAAGCGCCGGCCCCGCCGGGGGGCCGAACTTCCCGCCGCCCCCGCCCCCGCTACCGCTGCTGTTGCCTTTTCCAGCGACGAACCTGAGCGAGCAAGGGGCGGGGTGGGGAGCGAGCGGCGCGTCGACGCCGCGGTTGTGAGCACGGTGCGTGGTTTTTGGGAGGTGGGACGAAGGACGAGATTACGGCTACATGGCACGCACAGGAGGCAGCGCCAATCCTGCTTGCCCCCGTGCTAACGGGCGACGGCGGGGAGAGAAGTGAAAGCCGCGAGCACCTCTTTCAAGCACCGCCACAATTGTTCTTTCTGGCCAAGGCACGGGGGCAAGCGGTTCACAACGCCATGCATACTACGTGGGGGCTGCACCTCTTTCCACGTCCACGGCATCCCGGCTCAACACCCCATTAGTGGTTGGCAGGCTTCAAAAGGTCCAATGAAGAGGTTAAGAGTGCAAATACTTTCCTCGCCGGGGCCACCCTTACCGTCCCAAAACATTATCGCAACGTTTGGATGGTCGATGGCCACAGGTCCGTGACGCCGTTTTGAAAAAATACTGTGTGCCGGTGAAGTTACAGCACTAACGAACAGCGTCAACCCATACGGTCCCAAAACATCATCGTAACGCTTGGATGGTCGACGGCTAAAGGTCCACTCGAAAGAGTGCGGTTCGAATTGGTAGCACTGGTGACGGCGTCAAGTGCCCAACCCTTCTCGCGACAATGAACAGGGGGTGAATAAAAGTATAGAGGAAATAACCATTTCCCGTGGTGTGACCCTGACTGCTGCGTGGGCAAAAACAAAACTGAGACGTGTCCGTTCAGGCATCCAGAAAAAAAAAAAACGTGATGGCAGAAAGAACAGTCTATCGTGTAACCGGGACTGGGAAAAACAAACACCGAGAGGTTGTCCGTTCAGACCTCTACAACAAAAGAAAAAGAAGAAGACTAAACAAGTGCACATGGTGGCACCGCAACTTACCCAATTCCTCCGCCTTGCCGACCGCGCCCGCCGCCGCCGCCCCCTCCTCCCCCGAAGCCGCCACCACCACCGCCTCGTCGCCCTCCCCCCTGCTTGGCCAAAGCCTCCAGCTCCTTAGGGACGGCTTGCTTGGCGGACTGCGAAGAACGGAAAGGTCATGCAAAGGAGGTGAGGGTGGGGGGGGGCAGAATGTTGGATAGGCTATTTCATCGGGACCAACTTGTATGCACGATGTTTTTAAGGCACCGAAAAGTAAACCCCGGGTCTTGCTCTTTGCCTGGTGGCGAAGAGTGGACCGACGACAGGACTGCCTACACAAACGAACGCAATTCATTTTTTTCCTCTAACCTCCAACTGACAAGCCAGGCACCGTACAAACCGCGGTGCGTCTCTTTCCTCACGCCTCTAAATGATAAGCTAGGTACATACTTTTGATTCGTATATTTTCTTCTCACCTCCAAATGGTAAGCGAGGTACTGAATCGTCTACTTTTTTTCTCACCCCCAAAAGATGAGCGAGGTGTTGATTCGTCCATTTTCTTCTCACCTCCAAGTGATACGCGAGGTACATACTGATTCGTCCATTTTCTCCTCACCTCCAAATGGTAAGCGAGGTCCCCCGCGAAAGAAGCCTGCTTGGGAGTTACGAGGGTGTAGGCGGTGCCCGGGTGGACGCCGTCTTTGCCCATCCTAACGCAGAGAACAATGCGCACCAAAGGGGCAGGGGGCATACGAACAAACGCAAAACATCGGAGAGTGGAAAGGAGATACCGACCGCAACGGTCAGAAAAGGGCTTACATGGGCGCTTGCGTACAGTAGCACCGCCGAAAGCACTGGCGGAAGATCGAGACTTGACGGTGCCACAGCTGTACAACAGCTGTAAGGCACCTGGAGCATGGTTTCGGCTACTAGTGTCGAAGGAACGCCTCGCAGGCGCACGTGCCCCCACAACGACGTACCATCATTTGCATTTTCTATGCACAAGGTGAAGGCAAACAACTACGTACGTCTCGTCTTGACAGCGCGAGGACCCTTCCCTGCCTTCAACTATGCCTTGAGCGCAACCCAGAGACTGGCGATGCTGTACTATCATCATATGGGCCGTAACAGCTCCGTGTCTCTATATGCAACGAACTCTAAGCGTTTCTGATGTGTGTTCGCCACAAGAAGTGTTCTCCACAAGTCGGCGGGAAAACGACGATCGGAAAAGATGCCTCTCTCATCTTCTCTCTCTCTGTGTCTCTCTTGATCACCCTCTTTCTCTCTTTTTCTCTCCCTACCCTCCCCCCCCCCCCCCGCCCCCTACCCCTCTCTTTCTCTTTCTCTCTCTTTCTCTTTCTGTAGCTTACCGCCCAGTTCGGCCAACGCGGTGTATGTGCGTCTCGATGTTCTTGGCCACGTCGTAATTCACCACGGTGTTGACATTCTTGATGTCCAGCCCCCTGAATGTTCGCAAGAGTTAACGCCAATTCCGTGTCATGTCAGAGAGTGATGCAAGGCGTTACTGTCTCGGTAGAGAAAACGAAACCCGCCGGCAACCACAAAAAACAAGACGATCTCTATATCGAACCAAAACCGGATGCAACAGTTGGGGTCTCGGCTTAGCGACCCCCTGTTTAGCGACATGCCCTGCTTAGCGGCCACAACGTCACGTGGCACCGCCGCACCCCGGTAGTATAACTGCTGTCACTATTATATATAGAGGTCGCTAAAACCGGGCCCCCCACTGAAGTCGGTAAGACTACGACAAACCTCGAAACCCCCCTCTCTCGTATATTCTCCATGCAGACAGAATGCGGCACTTCAACGGGCAAAACCCGCCGCGACAGGCAATTGGGCGCGAATCGGCCGGCAGCCAGCGCGGCCAAGAAGTGCCTTCGGCGCACGTCGAAGGACCCCCTTCTTGGAGTCCCACAAGGTCTCCAAAAAATGTAGGCCTGCGTACTACTACTACTCGGCAACGATACCAAGGGCCACGTGCCTACCGAGATTTTTAATTGCACCACGACTTTAGGGCCCAGAACCCACAGCAGTGCAGTGGCAACAGCAACCGATTACGACGCCTCGTGTTCCATTGTGTACAAAGTACCGAGTCAAGCACGGTGGGAGGAAGGTCAACGGGGTATGTAAAGAGCTGCCTGCGGGCATTCTAACCCCCCGCCCCTGACGCATCAGACAAGAGTACCAGAAAAGCAGGCGATGTCATGTGTTGGGGCAGCGGCCACTTTCCGGGCGGGCGGCGTTGGGGCTTTTACGGCATGTTTGACGTGAGTGACTAACCTTGACGCCACGTCTGTGCCGACCAGGATGGGCATCAGGCCTTGCTTGAAAGCCCGCAACGTTTTCTCCCTGGCGAAGTGGTGTAGATAGCGCGAGGACGATAGGTTGCCGCGAGGGCGGGGGAGAGAGAGAAACGCAACGCACACACACAAAAAAATTAGCACAAAAAACAAACTGAGAACATGCGTACGCGCGCGAGGTAAATGAGACTCAATGTGTGCACCGACTTATGAGATGAAAAGTATCACTCAGCTATGTAGGACAATTGTATTACTCTTTTCGGTTTGAACAGAGTAGCGAATTCATGGACATTGCCATAAACACCCGTGACTGACTCGAATCTATGACACCGCGACCGCTCCCCTATGTGTACGGAAACGCTACGCTTTAGCCACAACCAACCACACTCTTTTCGGTGCGGCGAGAGCACGAGTCCGCCACCTACTCCTGTTAAAAAAAATCAAAAAAACACCGTAGCTCCACTGCTACTGCTGCTGCTAACAGCGATACTGCGGAACCCTTCTCGCCTATCTGTCTGGTCCCTGTCCCCGTGAATGGCCCCGGCCTCAAGGGATGTGTGCTTGTTGAGAGACTTGCACAAGTCTTCGCACCCCTGCTTACTCGACACGAAAACCAGCACCTGCAGGGAGAGATTGAGAGAGACGGAGAGAGAGAGAGAGAGCGAGAGAAAGCCACACACGAATCGCGCGTGAGAGATATCGTAGGAACGCTCTCCAGCGTGTGCGTTTCGTATCAAGACGGCCGGCATGTCTCGTCCCTTCAAAGGCGAGACTTTCGCAAAAAGGCCTCCCTGTGGCAATGGTCTAACAACTAAGGCATGCGAAACATGAGTACCCCCCCCCCCCCGCCCCCCTGAGGTATGGGAAGGTAACGAAAAGGCCGTCAAGCAGCTGGAAACGGTGCAGATGGCAGCGGCCAAGAAAATACTAGGATGTTCAAGTACAACGAGCAACACTGTATTGAGAGCAGAATTGGGAATGTACTCTCTTAAAACAAAGAGAGACATGCAGAAGTTGAATTGCCAGTACCAAGGTAAGTAGAATGTCGGACGATAGACTACCAGCCATGGTTGACAAGGCAGCTTGGGGAAAAGTGACTCCAGGGAAGAAGGGAATCAGATGGGACAAGGTTGGTAGAGAAGGTTTGGAAGGAGATAGGAGACGAGGAGGAGACGTTGGACACGGAAGGGTTCGGGGGGTTCAAGACGAAAGTCAAGGAGATGCTAGAAAGTAGGGAGGAGGCAACCCTTCGGAAGAAGGTACGAAGCGAAGACCACTTGGAGATATACGGGAAGTTGAAAGAAGGGATAGGGATGAAGACGTACTTGGACGGCCCCATGGACGACGCGAAAAAGATGAAATTGCAATTTCGAGTAGGCGATCTGGACTTGCCAGAACGGAGGAAGAGGTATACCAGGCGTAGGAGAGAGGAAGAGGAGGATAGACACACATGTCCATGTGGCAAATCGGAGGAGAGTAGACCCCACATAGTTGGGGAGTGTGAGTTGCACATGAAGGAAAGAGAGGATCTCGAGGAGGAAATGAGACAGAGAGGGTGTGACATGGACAAGTTTGGTAAATTAGACAACAGCGAAAAAACGATCGCGATAATTGGGGATAGATGGTGGGCACAAGAGTCCCTAGAGGACGGGGATAAGATGTGCAAGAAATTTTTATGGAGTTTGTGGCAGAAACGTAAAGAGCTCCCAAATGTTGGTGGTGTCTCTAGTAGGGGTAGGAACGGTGCTCCGTCTCGAAAGGGACGCGTGGTCAATGGTCAAATGACTACGGCAAGCAACAAATGAGTACGCCCCCCCCCCCCCCCCCTGGGGAACACAAACGG
>FN649743.1:1389692-1432051 GCA_000310025.1 Ectocarpus siliculosus | reverse complement strand
GCCCCCCCCCCCCCCCCCCCACTCTTTTTTTTTTTTTTTTTTTTGCGTTTTAAAAAAAGGTGGGTGGGTGGCTTTTTCTCAAAAAACCCCCCCCTAAGATTTTTATACCCCCCCGCGCGGCCCCGTTTTCTTTCTTGTTAAATCTAAAGGGGGGGGGGGGGGGGGGGGGGGGGGAGGCGGCAGCAGCAGCAGCAGCAGCAGCAGCTCCTGCTCACCACACAGCAGCCACCAGCGGAGGGCGGGGCGGGGGGCGGGGCCGACGGCCCCGCTGTTGAAGAAAAAAAAACTGTTCGGGCGCCTCTGTGTGCCACTGCAAAGCTGCAGCAGTCTCTCCTTTTTGCTGTTCGCGAAAAAACACTCGAAGGCTTTCGGCCTCACACAGCAGCGGATAATAGGGCAGGAGAAAAAGCCTCCTCTGTTTCAGCTGCGCCTGCCGTGAAGAGGAGGGGGACGACGGCAAACGCGGGGGCAAGAAGAAGGAGAGAAAGAGCCCCAGCAGCGGGCTCGCGGGGGTGAGGAGGCGCCACACCTGTGCACAGGTCCGGTCATGAACCACAGCAAGAACAACGATCGCTCGATCGAGAGATCACAAAGCGAGGACTTGTCTCGTTATTTTTTTACCATACACCACAGACGGCGGTCTTCTATCTATTGTAATATTGTAATAATAGTCTGCACGCCCGGCCTCGTTGTCACACGGGAACGCACAAACAGGCGGCAACGGTCACGAAAATCGGGCGTGGGTGGGAAGGAAGGACGGAGGGACGCAGGGGGGGGGATGGGAGGTACGCAGCAGCGTTTACTGCAAGCGACTGGCGCCAGGAGGTAACATGGTTTTTCGTCCAAGTGTCGATTGGGAGATTGATTCAACATGGGCACAGCAGCAGCAGAGGGCGGAGCCACTTACTATCTGCTCAGCGGACGGCCGCTGCGAATAGCAGTGCCACCCAAACCATGCAGCCCGTGGGCAGCCAAGTAACACGCGCGTGCGTATGTCCCGGTACCAATCAATACAAGCAAGAGGCTATGGAGCCTAGAATATCTGCGGCTCTCTTGCGAGAGAGGGGAGACCAAACGACGAGCGTGATGATGAAAAAAAAAGCTGTGTTGGTTGATTTACTTGGAAAAGCGACCGTCCGACGGGCTGATAACAGTCATCTACTGGTACTCTTGCAACAAATTGTTCATGTCTCAGGACCGCGACGTGGCGGGAACAATGGAGAGCAGAAAGCGTGCAGAACCTTGGCTCACGCACCTGTTCTCTCAGATGCCAGCGGCCCCCGTCGATGTCGTGCCTCCTTGGTCTGCGTGCTGCCCAAGTTTCTACTTGCTTCTCGACGCAAGGGGCTCCGCGCCTCGATTCCGCGTGCCGCGGGGTGGGGGGGTATGCCAATCTCCGAACACTTGGCATCTGAAAACGAGAACACTTACACAGTAGCGCGTGTTGGCTACTGTTGGGCTCGCTCTATGTATATTTAATCAGTCGCATTGTACATACACCACCATCATCGTGATTCACATGTACCAGCGGGCTGTGTGACAACTATTTGGGATGAAAGGGTGACTCTCTGCGGAGCGTCTGTGCTCTCGAATCTATTTCCGAAAATATTCTTTTTTTTGTTTCGTGGCAGCATCTTTCACGGGTCGTTGGATTTACCCGTCCCTGACCTCGGCGGTTTTCTCACTCGAAGGGAGCTCTTCGCGGAAGATGGCAGCGCCTGACCCTGTTCCAGAGGAGACCGTTTGGGAGGCAAGAAAACGACTCTGCTGTGATGACTCCGGTATTTTGCGAAATAACGGATCTGTGTGTGCCTGGATGCATACCCGCATACGTTTTTGTGCGAGGCGTCGTATGTACACAAGTCTGGATCTTGCGGCGGTCAACACCACAGAGATACAGACCTGTGGTCGAGAGCCCGGGGTATGTGTGTTGCTGTCATGCGACTTTGGTAGGCAGAAGGCCTATGGCGGAGGGCGCTCTGCTCTCACTGTTCGTATACCCTTGAGTGTGTTGAAGATACCTGTATCACTTTGACGACGGTAGACGAGATCAAGACTCTGGGACAACAAGGCGGCGGGAGAGAGAGTGCCCCACCGCAGCCAGAACTATCCCAGAGAGCCACACACGAACACTCACCGTGCATGATTGTCGTCACCTATCCATACATAAATACACCCGCGGAGATGTTTTCTCTCTTGCCCCCGGTGTCTTCATTCCCACTTAGACCATACCGCAGAAACGAGATGCCAACCGTGATGGACACTGCCTGTCGTGCCTGTGTACATGCTGTGTGCGCAAAACCGATTGTTTGTTGTGTACCATGTACGTGACTCGCACCACAGCAACAAACGTTTTCATCACCTGATTGCCACATCGTGTTTGCTGTGTAGTCTACTGCAGAACGCCGTCTACATTCTCAAGTCACGAACAGCATACAGACCTCTACTCTCCAGACGAAATCCTACCCACACGCCAAGTCTACTGTCTTAGTCCCTATGATGGGATGGGCAACAACAATCCTGTTATTTGAGGTACGGCTGTGGGTAGAGACATGTCTACAGGCATGTCTGTGCTCATGCCTCAGACCGCACTTTGAAATATCAATATTATAGTACGCAAGAAGAAGGCGAGGGCGTGCCCTCGGATACCTCCGAGTGCTCCGGTCTTCAAGATCTGCCACCCGACGAGGTCTGCTGGAGGTAAGTTGATTGTTCGAATATCCACACAGCAACACAGCAAGGGTAGTGCAAGGAGAGATTGTTGTCCCACCTGGAAAGTTGCACCTGGTACATGATGACGATTCACGACGTACCAACAAACAACGTCTCTGTCGGCGTGCCGCCCGAAGCTTCTCCGCATTACGTTATGCTCGGGCTGTTGTAGTGCTGTCTTGTATGCATAATAGGCCCGTCTTGTGGACTGTACGCTCAGGGCGTACCGACGGCTCGCGCGAGAAACCCTTGGATTGTTGCCCGCTATGGCCCTGAGTATCGCGCCCTTTTTTTTGCATCGCGTCGCCCGGAACTCACAGCTCGAAACTATTGCAAGTGTAGCATGTCTCGTGCTTGGTCATGAACTCGAATTAATTGTAGGCAACGAGTCACGTACGAGCGAAAATGTAGATGATATCTGGACACCTTGGATACCTGTTGCCCCACATCTCTAATGCTGTCGTCCGCGACGGCGCTTCTGGGCAAGGCGTCTTGAGCATCGACGGCGCCTATCATAAACCACAGTATGACCGGGGTGGCATGCACACAGAGGGCGCAGGCGGGGTACAACAGCCTAGAGTAACACAAGGCGACCCGATAGATTTTGTGTACATCTGAACACTCGGTCCTGCTCTCCGTCGGTCGACCAGGTGGGTCGAGCGTTGCGTGCAGTCGACCCCCGCCTGAAAGCTGATTGGATAAACTGGGCCGAAAATGAAGCGTGTAGGGCGGAGGAGGTTCACCAGAAAAAGAAGTACCAAGACGCATCGTCAATAGACATCGGGCATGGCTGTGTCGGGGTAGGACTCGCCCAGACCTCCTGCGTCGCAGCAACGACTACGAGGCAGGGGCACGCCGAGGCCTCGTTTGGCCGTCGATCGTCGGAGAGAAGCAACTCATTGCGAAGACGACGGAGGCGTCTACGCGCCTCGTGCGAAAAGGTGTGTTAAGAAGGACCAAGCGCTACACACAGCCTCTGGCAACTGCTGTATGTATGTACTTCGGGTGATTGGGCTCCTTGTTTGTCACACTGTTTGTACAAAGAAGTTGCACTCAGACGACGTGGAACAGGGCGTCTGCCTTCAACGAATTCTCGTGCTGCCCTAAGGACAGTGATCGTTCATCTTTTGCTCCGGCGTTGTGGCTATTGGGGGAACAACGCCGTGGGCTCTTACCTCCACCAAATCAGCATTCATTGAGTGGCCGCCTTTCCTGTCTTCCGGCCGGTCATTCCTACTTCACAGACTACTCCTGATCCCTTGGTCCGTCCATCATGTGCCTGTTCAATACCTTTCTCGGATCAGAAGCGACCATGATTCTTCCTCTTCCAGCTGTACCGTATCGCACGGGATGCTACGATTGAGATTCAATCTCGGTGATTTCAACCGATAATCATTCAACCTTTGCAGTTTTAATGGGAGAATGGGGCAGAACCCTGAGATTTGCTGCGCAACGCCCTACCCCCAAACACCATGGTGGAACCCGAAGCTTTTTCAAGCACTACGCAAAGCGACGTTGTGGTTTCTGTTTTTCGTCTACTCTCCCAAAATACCCCCGGATTGTCTTTGTTTTGCCCAGGGCCGCCCCATGCTGACGTCTTCGTAATTCAGGCGCAGAAAAAAGTTGTTGTTGACGTTGTCATTGTCGCTCGGCTGCTGCTGCCGAATTTGTTTGTCGTTTGTCACTTCGTATCCTAATCATCAACATGACATCGAATCGTTCCCTGATCTTCATCCGTCTGGAGCTGCTCCGCCGGGGGCTCATGTTGTTTGTGATACGACCATCCCCAGTCCCCCCCCCTCCAGCGGCACACTTTCCACTAGACCCATTGGTGTTCACCACGGGGCTCATATCAAAAGGGTTGTGATCCGCTTCCGATGGTTGTGTTGCTGCCCTTGCCCGCCGTTCGCACGCCAAGTAGGCTTGGGGATCTTTCCGGCCCGCGACCAACGCCGATCTTTCCGCACCGACGGAGGAGCCGCCGGCTCGTGAACTCCTATTTCTTTGCACGAATCATCTTACTTTCGTCGGTTCCGATCGGGGTGTGCGGCCACGTGCCCGTGAGGATAACATCGAGAAGGGGCCGGTGGCGGCGGCGGCGCAGGAGACGGGAAAGGCAGCGGCGCAAGGTGAGGCTGCCGGTAGTCGTGCGGGAGAGCGTCGACCGGTGCTTGTTCCATGCCTGCGGTGGTGTGCTCGAGGCGTTGGTTCTGTGTCCGCTCTGCGAGCGAGAATCTCGACGGCAACTGCTGGCGCAAAGAAGAAGCAAGAGCGGCCGGGGCAAGGGTGGAAGACGAAGACGGACGAGGCCTCCAAACCATTCCCCGAGCGGTTCCCCGCCGGGAATCACGAGGGCTCTAGCGAGAGGGAAGGGGCGCGTTCAGTAGTCCCAAGCGAAGGGGAAGGGAGCGCTCTTGCTGGTGACATCGTGCAGAACCCTCGGCTGTCGCCAGGCGACGGAGCCGACGAACAGGAAGGCCGAGTGGAAGGCGTGGTTGCGGCGAGCGTTCGCGCCGGGGACTGGATGCTGCCGGCCCGCGGTCTTACAGGTGTCAGGAGCAGCAGCAGGGGCGGCGGTGGCGGCGGCGGCGGCACAACTCTGGCGAGAGGAGGAAGAGGAGGAAGCAGATGGCTGAGAGTGGAAGCTGTTTCGATCGGGTGAGCTTCTACATCCGGTTTTCAGTAAGAAGAATAAGCGTGATTTTCAGCAATTCTTTGGCGGGGGACAAAACTATTGCTGTCAGGTGAGCAAATCATGAGCAAGACAACACTACTGCAAAGCCTTTGCTAAACCTTTACGGCGCTTTCACGACTTCCATAATGACAGTAGGCTGACTGTGTTCTTTGATGCGCAGCTCCCCTTCTTTCGGCCTACATTCTCTGCTGTATCCCGGTATTCGCAGCAAAGAAGAGAGCATCATACTTGCCACGCAAGGTACACAGGAGACAAGAGCACCAGAGCTTGGCGCCTCCCTCAAGCTTCTGGAAGTCAGCATAGCTTCACTACCTGGGTCCCTAGTCGTACGGCAGACACCATCTTTCGAACATGATCACGTCGTGGGAAGGAACGAAGATGCAAAGGAGGCGGAGGGAGGATTCACGGAAGCTTTTCGGCTCCCTGGTAAGAGAGAGAGGGTTAAGGCTAGTCGTTTTGCGCGGCTCATGTGTTGGGGTTACCCGTAACGGTTGCAATGGCTGTTTTCGGGCCATCAGCAAGGGTCACAGATTAGGGTTAGGGTTGACCTCGAAGTATGTTTTTTGCACTCCCAGTTTGGTGTAGGCTCGGAAACGACATTTCGGGGCCCAGCAACTACGCTGGGTCGCCTGGTTCGAGGCACTTTCAGTTGCCGCATCTCTTGAAACGAGCAGCTGGTGGACAGGTACATCGCACTCCAAAGGAGCAACTTAACGCCAAGTACTTCCTAGAATATCTCCTGGCTTCAAATTTTCGTGCCCCTTGTCGGTGA
This sequence comes from Ectocarpus siliculosus, assembly GCA_000310025.1. Taxonomy (NCBI): domain Eukaryota; class Phaeophyceae; order Ectocarpales; family Ectocarpaceae; genus Ectocarpus; species Ectocarpus siliculosus. Next base: position 1,425,872 of record FN649743.1, on the reverse strand, counting down.
TGCCTTTGTATTAATGGTTTCGTCCCATCAATTCTGGGCGCCAGTTTATATCACTCGGTAAATGTGTGACGCGTGGTACCATTCGCGCTTAATTTCACCACAATGATGGGTCGAACAAAGCAGGTCTTTCCACATTCTTTAAACAGGAGGGTTGCAACCTCTGCATTGCGACCCGGACTTGGTTTTTCGTCAAAGCTGGCTTTGGGATTGCAGAAACCCAACGTGTGGTTGGGACAGAGGGAACATCAAGCCGTCACCCGCCTTAAGACACACTCACCACTCCCCACCTTCAGTTTGTAGTAGGAGTCTGAGAGTGCTTGAATCTCGAGTACAAGCCCATAAGTTGTTCCCAAACCTAACCCCGAAATTGAAGATTGTCTCAACAGCCGGAAAAGGGTTTCACGACATACCCCCACTCAGCGTGATGAGGCCGCGGGGTACAGGCGCCCTCTTTTCTTGCCCATCACACACCGATCGCCTGTTGTTGTCTCACGCGCGACCGCTGACAAGTGTTGTGCGCCCAGTGGGGATTGAGTCTCCTTCGACAGTGGGCGGCAGATGACACCGTCTTCGACGCCTTCGAAAGGCCATCGCCCAGCGAGGAGGACGCACAACGGCCAAGCAATGGACACCTGAACGATCGAAGCGGCGCGCGCCGCCGAGAGCAAGCGATGGAGACGGTGGTCCCTTGCAAGGGGAGCAGTACCACGGCGAGGGCTTCTTCTGCTGGCACGGGAGGACTCGGGCACGGCGGGGGCGACTTACGATTGGCTGCAACCCCCCGGGAGCGAGAGTTGTCCTTGGTGTTGGAGGCGATGCCCTCTGTTGGCGAGGAGGTCGCGGTCGACCTCTTCACCCCAGGTGGGGTGGGTGCGTGCATGCGGAACGGGCAGATGCAGGCACAGGCACGGACGGCCCTTTGTTCTCGTTGCGCCCCTTCCGGGGGGGGAGGGAGAACGGCATTATGTAGTGTCGTGAAGAACTATCCCAATAGGAGCTGCTGGTTTTTTTCGTTTGCCGTATTCCGGGAATGTTCTTCTGCTGTCACCAAAGCAACGCTCTCGCCCCCTCCCTCACCGTGCCAACTGCAACTCAACGTCGATTTCCGGTGGACAGGGAGCAGGGCCCAGTGGACGGCTCTGTACCGCGGCCCATCACGCGGAAAACTGCGCGTGGACGGGCTGGAACCTGGCCGCCGGTATCGCTTTCGATCACGCCTCTCGACGTCGATGGGAGCAGGAAGGCGGGGGGGGTCGTGGAGGTGGGTACCTGCAAGTGGCTGATGTGCAATACGCGGAATTGGAGTATGTTGTGGTATCGTGGGAGCGGGTTTGGGATGAAATGTGTGCCATTATCTCGAGAGCCCGTTCATTTGTGACGACCAAACCATAAATTTCACCTTTCGGAAGGACGACCGGGACACCAACAAGGCACAGCATGCCGAATAACTTCTAACGCTGTTTGGAAAAAAAGGCGCTCCAACACGTGGACAACAACACACAGAAAAATATTTTGCTTTGTTCTGCTGCAGGGCATGCTTGACCGAGAATGTGGAACTAACATCGATCAAATGTGTCACGCAGGCACGCCTCCTTCTGTACTCTTCCGGAACGACCTCCTGCGCCCGTAGCGGCGGGTTGGTTACCGGGTGAGCGGGAAAAGCTTGTCTTAGGTGTCCAGGCAGTGCTTCGTGCGGCAAAGAGGAAAAAAAAGCTTCCCGCCTACGCTAGAGGTCGAGCCTGCGCTTCCTGCTTAAGAATTTAATAGCGTTGTAGGGTGGAAATATAGGCCTACAACCGCGCTCCTGTACATAGACCGAGAGTTGCGTCAAGTTGCATTTTGCCTGCACATGTTAACCTGATACAGGCGGGCCGGCCCTGTCGGCAGAGACACCCCGCCTCGGCGACGACCGTGACACGAGCGGTGGAAATTCTCGCCTGAGGCGGCTGTCGGTACTGAGCGGAGGCGATGCTCGTGGAAAGAACGGGTTTGAGAATCTCCGGCTCAAGATGGGAGTCGAACGAAGTTCGACCTGTGGGCGACCTGAAGGCATCCCTTTGACGTCTGAGACCGCGACGCGGAATAAGACGGAAGGACCTTGGGTGAGCGTCGGGCTGAATGATGCGCGGAGAGGAAGCATCTGAAGAAAATATTTCTTACTGATTTTTTGAAAAACTGATTCCCAGTGAAGACGAAACAACAACCGTTGGTGAGCTATTGTGAATCGAATGCTCCTCCCCCCGTGAACAGTTCTGTGTTCATGGGGTGTATACTACGTCTCAAGTTGCTCGCAGAACATTTCACGGGACATTTCGCTCGGTGTATCGTCAGAATGGCCGGAAATTAGACGGTTCAGTACCGACTGTGGTCGCAAGGACATCGGCATGGTTTGAGGGCTATGATGTGGCCGTGTGTGATACTGACTGCCCCCCCCCCCCCCAACGATGCTCCTTCCTCAAATGATCCTACATTGAAGCACAAGTCGGCCGAAGATTGCGGCATGTGGGTGGTCGAGTGCCGTACTCGGCTACGATTCACAGGCGGCTACGCCTGGTGCACAGATGACCGGACCGCCTTGGAGTGGGCTGGCGGTGTGGGTGCCACGAAAGGCCCCGCGGAGTCTGGCGTGAATTCCGCTGGGGCGGCGGCCGACGACAGGAACAATTCGAGCACCACGATAAATCTTTGCCGCTCAGCACAAGGCGGTGCCGACGACGACGGGGGAGGCCAAGAACTTCGAAGTGAGGAGAGCATGGACGCCGGTGCGCCGTGGGAACTCGTGTATCGGGGCAGGCGCTCGATGTGCGTGGTTGGATCCCTCTCGCTAGGTGAGTGAAACATGCGGCGTTGCGTCCTCGCTGGGCGGCGTGCGTGCCGTTGTGTTACAGGCGGAGGGGCGCATGTTTAACCAAGCAGCAAGATAATTCTAGCCCGTTCGAGTGGGGTACCTTCAGGCTCAATGTTCACTGCATTGGATGAAAAGGGGTCCAAAATAACCGACGAGGGTGGAGACGTGTAGTCTGATCCTCATCCCGCGCTATCGGTACCTGTCACCCGAATCCACGAGCAGGCTCGAGCTACGCGTTCCGCTGCGCGAGAGAGAACGCAGACGGGCAGGTTGGCCCTTGGTCGACCGATCTCTGGTGCACCGTTCCCGGGTCTACGAAGAAGTTCGACCGCAGAAGCAGCTGCGGCAACCGGAAACGTAACGCCAGCGACAACCGTAAGACCGCAAGAGGCGACCCACACGTCGCCGGGGACGCGACACTACTCCTGAATGGTATCAGCAGCCCCGACGCAATCGCAGGGAACCAGCCACGCCCTATGTCTGAAAGTAAGGCAACGGAGTTTCAGCCGCGGTTCAACCTCCTCGTGCCCGCTTTGGTCGACGCGTTCGCCCGCCTTGCCGAGGACGGCGATCGCTGGATTGGCAGCACGCGCTCGACGCCCCTACGACCACCACCTCGCCGGGCGGTGGCAACCCGCAGGCCAGCAGCAACTTCCGCCGCTACTCCTGCCGCCACCGCAGACCCGACGTCGACACAAACTACCCACGACCGCGAACATCATCATGGGGCATCTTCCAAGGGAAGTGGGTCGGCACAACAGGGGGAGACGGCGAAGATGGTGTGGGACGAGCACTGGGACTCCGAACGCCGTATCCCTTTTTTTAGTCTCCGCGGGCGTGACCTGTCGGTATGGCAGATTCCGGCCCTCTAACACACACCACTCGTCGTACAAACGATGGTGGAATGTTGTAGCCCACTCCGGCCGTCGTGCGGGGTATGCAGGGCACGGGTGCGGTGGAACAATGTCCAAATCCAGAAACGGAAGGGGTTTGGTGGATCGTAGGCGCCTGATGGGGTTCAGATACCACATCAATACTTACGAAGAATGATGGGAGACGTCACCGACGTCATGCTCCGCCAAACGGTGGAGACACAAACCTAATACCACCAAACGATGAATGCACCACCGACCACGGGGTGTGCCGCACCACTAAGCAATACCTACAGGGAAACGCAAAACACACGCTGTCTGTAAAGCGCAGAACTGACAATATAGTGCTGTAACCAGGGGGGATTTTTTTGTGTGCATCCGGGTCCAGTATTGTTGTTGTTGTTGTTGTTCTTCTTCTTCTTCTTCTTCTTCTTGTTCTTGTTCTTGTTCTTGTTGGGGTTCGGGTTGTTGCTTGTGTTGGTGTTGGTGTTGGTGTTGACGGTTTAATGTTGAAACCGTTCTGAGCTCTACTCAGTCTCTCCACATCATTGGTAGTACTCAATATAGAGGAATACAGGTTTCGGGGGAGACGCTCTCACCTAGTATCGATAAAAAAAGACACCCCGCAACGACCCTCACCACGCGGGCAACCACCAAAACCCACACAGGACGTATAACCTTAGTCGAGCAAGCTAAGGAAAACAACCCAAACACGAGTAAAGATCTCACCGCCCTGGCTCAGAGATTGAGCAGGAAACAACAAACTAGAGGGTACCACCGATCGACACAATGGCGCATCTGACGAAAGATTACCTACCTTTGTCATTTTGCAAAAGTGGGGAGTCCAGCTGTGGTGTTCTTAACCGACTAGGCCCATCACCCAGACGCACAGGGAAACGGTTTGGCCAATCACCCTACTGGCGCCGCTCACGCCGTCAGGCCGTGTTCGCGTTTGAGGGATCAACTACCCGACATATGCTCTGTGCGACGTTCGCCCTCGTGCTCTACGGCACACAATCAGGCGGTGCTTGCTGTGCCGCCTGATTAGCACCGTACAACCCGAACTGCATCCACGGACATTTACGCCATGGTGCAGCCGCAACAGGACTGCGGAGGCTCAGTGGCATGGTAAGGGACCCCCTGCTTGACTTCGTTCCACCGGTAGAAGTTCCATGTGCTGTCCGCATCCCGGCTGACGGAAGACGAGCCGAATATCTTCACCTTCAAGCGCCACAAGATATAAATACGACATGGACATATTTATGAATCCGGGCGGTGGGGGACGGGGGGGAGGTGATTGCCGTCGCTTTCCTTCTTGTGCTATGTTTTTCTCTCGTAGTGGGACCGGACACGAAGAAGGGGGCTATACGGAGGTCCCTCATCTGGTGCTTGACATCTGGAGTGCGTGAAGGAACGATGGTTGGTGTGCGTACCTGCTACAGTACCGGAAACACCCAAGGTCATTCCTCATGTTCCCGTGGGAGACAAAAAAATGCGCACTTCATCTCCTTATTGCCTGTTGCAAAAGCCCACGCCAGGTTAAGGGCTGTTGAGAACGTCATTCGTTCGTTAGCAATTGGCAGGTGTCGAGAGATTTATGTGAATACGCACGGTGGACATGGCCCTATTTTATGTCAATTTGGAGTTTCGAGAGAATATATTCCGTACCTCGGTAGTCGCCAGCTGGAATCGAAACCCCTCGTTGGGCTGAGCTACCATGCGATAGGATCTGACGTGCTCGTATGCGAGCTTCAGTCGGATCCGATGGCCCTCCATAAGGTGCAACAGCACCATCGATACCGAACGAGAGCACCTTGAGAATGTATCGAGTGAATGAGTGCGGCAAGAGTTTGGTGTCAGGTTCGAGGTCTGTGTGCCTTTGGCTCGGTGTGGGTCTCGTCGAACACTCCTGATAATATATATTCTCTATTGGTGTGCGGCCGGTGAAAGTATTTTATTCAGTCCTCGTTCATCCCTGCTTAGAGAGCTCGTGGAATTTTCTCTCTCTCACGCCGAGATGGCAAGAGACCACGGAAGGTGTCGACCTATCGAAGGCCAAGGTCATGTCTACCTCGCCCAACCTTTGGCTATGCGTCTACTGCAGCAGTATTTGGCTCCCCATCTCTCACCCCGCGATACAGTGTACGAGAGCACGGCCGCCGCAGTCCTCGACCTGTCGGAGAAACGAGATCCCAGCTTTCTGAAACGGTGCCAGCTCTTGCTCGCTTGTGTCTTTACGATGCACGCAGCAGGACGAGAACAAAGCGCGCATGGCTTAGGAACCCCGGCAGACGAAACATTAGTGTTAAAGCGATTGGTACGAACGACGTGCCCCGATACGTGTATTAACGGGCAGGAGGAGGAGAAAGAAGGTTAAGCCCATTCAGGAGAAAAATGGGATTGAGGCAGGGCGGGGCGCAAGTGACGCTACGAAATGAAACGAAATCTGCACGAAGCAACTTTCTCATGGAGCCCACATACGTTAACGTGTGTGTTTGGATGGTTCGCAGAATTGTGTTCGAGATTTTGCGGTGACTTGAGGCAGCAATTCACCCACAAACCCGTACGCATTGACGACGTCTTGATTTGTTTCCCCTGTGCTGGGTCCAAACCAGTACGCGGACTCCAGCTTCAAGTTGCTTGCTACCGACTCTAAGTGCGAAGCTGTTGTTCTTGGTCAACGCGTTCAGCAGCTAAGCTGTGTAGAGGGCGCGTGCTGGAAACGATTTTCGATTTTCATAGTTTGACGACGTAGATTCTTCCCTCTTTTCCCCTGATTTCTCCCTGGCGCCGAGTCTATCAATCCAGGAGGGAGACCCAACGACCTCCGTCTCGACAAGAGGTAATCACACAGGGCACTTGTTGGAGGTGGCGTAACAGAGGCAGAACATAATTTCTAATTAGGTGGTAGAGGCCCAATCTTTATCGTTTCGCTGACCTGCTAGCTCCAGCCGTGCGTGAACGAACTCCCTGGGGTGTGAACTCGGCAGCTGTTTGGCGCAGTTGAGGATGTGGGTGACCCCCAGCTCCTTCAGGGCTTCGAGGTTCTTCGCGTCTTCTCTTGCGCCGATGCAGATATGCGGACTCACCAACGACGGACCCCCCCTGTGTAACATGAAGCCCACTCTCAATCATTAGAGAAGATTGACCGCCTGGCAAAGAACTTCACCCCTGCAAAACTACCATTCCAGACCCTGCTAATTTATTTCCTGGCACAAGCTAGGTCCAGTACACATAGATTTCACGATTTGAACAAATTAAGTCTAGATATGCTGACTCTAGTCAACGGATGGTAAATCCAGCGAAACAACTCGAACGCAAACGTGAAAAGATCGGTATTAACCTCTGCATCAGTTATGAAAGGACAAAAAAGACGCCGATCAAAGGCAGATGTGATCCAGTCGCTTGAAGATGTAACCAATGAACTTACCAGGTTCGATTCACGAAGTGTTGGCAAAGCGAATAACTCAACTGTGTTCTTTGTTCCGCCTGGAAGGGAAAATCAGCAACAACACTCTGGCATCCACGAAAATATCGCGCATCATTTCGGTTTCGTTCTTTTCCCCCGGGATGAAACACACGGGATGGGCTCGAGACTTTCGGCGTCATCACCCACGTAGGCCTTGGATACCCCTATCCAGGAGATCCGAATTCTCACTTGTGTGTCTTTAGAGCAAGCATGGCCGATGATGCAGGCCCACGCTCGCCAATTCCTTCCAAGGTCGGACCTGGATGCCGGTTTCTCGCCTCCTGCCGTAGGAGAGCGAGCCCACGAAGTAAAAAATGCCGCCCCATCATTTTACCGGTTCACGTGTTGCTTAATTTTTGTCGTTTCGTATTGCATGGTCCAGAGACAACACTTGCGAAACCTGCGTCACTTACTGTGTCCAGCAAATGAGTTCGGGACTTTGACGTTGTGCGATGGACTCGTTGTTGACAACCCGTCAGCCGCGTGAGCGTCACCATGAACAACCCCCCCTGCACAGCGTCCCGTTGGATGCATAAAGTTATCAAACACTGGGCTGCTATTGTGCAAGAGCGAGATACAGTTCCACGCCTTCAACTGGTGTATCATACCCCCCTCTATCAATCAAGCCCGGAGTTGCGTTTGTTCCCACGCCGCGAATTCGCTCTGTGTATTTGTTTGATTCGTGAGCAACGGAAATCTGACGACATGAAACATCCCTCCTGGTGGATGTGTCGGTGCAACGTAAGAATTGCATTTTGGTGGCTATTGAGCACTCCCCTTCAACGTTGGAACCCAGCGCTTAACTGGCGATCTTCGTCTCGTAGACACTGGACTCATGGTCGTGGAGAATACGCATCCTGTTCTGAAACGCGACCTCTCCTTCCGCTCTCCCGCCCGTAAAAAAATCCACTCTGCTCGAAGCTTGGACTACGATCAACTACCACAGTTTGTATACGCCCACATTTCACTCCGAAGCCTACACAGCAGCCTGTACTTTACCATGGTATGTTTTACCTGTTGACTACTTCGATGTTCTATGTTACCAAGCCTCCTAGTGAAGGAAGTACTACCCTTAGCCGCAGCACCTTTGCCAAGACACCATGGTACACGTTCTGAGAGAACGGACATTTTGGAGTGTAGTGATCCAACTAAACATTTGGCGTGCGAGTAAACCCCACAGGGAACATATTGGAAAGCAACGACGTTTCTCGGTCAATAGGCAGGGCAGACCTTCCGTTCCGCGACCAAAGCCTCTTCTTGGGCGGATCCAAGTGCCGGCCCCGTTCCACCGCCGCCCACTCCGCCCGGCCCTCCGAAGCTGTCGCCGCCACCACTGGCGCGGCCCTGGAGACTGGAGAAGGTTGTCACGGCCTGAACTGCTATCCCACCGGTCCGTAGTCTCGCCATGGGGGAAGGATGTCCGTGTCCGGGGCTTCCTGGCTTCCTGCGAGAAGTTGCGGCTGGGGAGCTCAAAGGCGACCTGAGGCTGCCCCCCCCTGTCTTCGCCGTCGAGATGTCGTCTTTGTCGCCTCCTTTCCCCCGTCGAGGGCCCCGTATCGTGTGGCGAGTCAAGACACGAAGCGGAGGCAGGGTTTCCCGCTTCCCGGCCCCCACCTTCGGATCCACATTTTTTTGCGCAAGACGAGTACGAGGTTTGATGAATCGAAGAGCGCAGGGAATGCGAGTGCACAGGAATCAAAGGAGAGAAGTTTTTAAGGAGAGAGGGCGAAAGAACCGGACCGAGAACGACATTTACAGCCCAAAAGAGGCAAACGGAAAGGCAAGAAACCAAACAGAAAGACAAAGAAAAGAGCCGCTTCCAAGAGCGTAAACCATCGGAGGTTGAGCACCGTGGAACATTGACCTGCTCGTATGCTTGCCTGTCTTCGCTTGTTGGCCCCAGTCGCTACAGCCGCCGCCGAAACTCCTGGATTGACAAGAATCGCGGGCTTCGATGCACGCTGGGATGATGGGGTCGTTTGCGACATTTTCCCGTCCATCTGAGCTTCGGCAGACGGCTGCATGGTACGTATAGCACAAGGGTGGCGGCAGTAGTAAAAGGTGGGAAAAAACAAGACCCGCGGTGTGCGGTTTACGCTCGCATACGGTGGACACAGAACACACAAGTCCAGTTCTTGCTGTCCACCAAAATCACAACTACATTGTCCAATCCATCTACTCCCTATTGCTGCCTTGCGGGCGTCTCCGAAACCGTGCGTGACATGTATGTAGTGCGTGGTGTATGCGAGCGACATTCGACTCTGCGAATCCTTTGAGGCACGCGTTGTCAATTCTGTTCGAGTCTGCTAGGAAGGCGACAGGGCGGAATGCACAACGTCGCTGCTGTCACGCGCGTTTTTCCCCATGCAGGTACAACAACAACAGAGCTGGCCCGCTCGAAACTTTACACACGCACCAGTCAGCTGTAGGATGGTGCAATGTGAGAGCCTTAGCCGACCCATAGTTCGAAAACGCAAACACCACAATTTTCGCAGAGTTTCAGAGTATCTTCTGTGGCTGCCGATGACCTCTCGCTCACCCGTTGCCCCCCAATTGAGGCTTCGTGTGAATTTTCGCGGAAACGGTTGCGCGGCGATTCTCCCGAGCGGGCTCGAGGGCGGTCGTTTGAGTTTTCTTGGGAGCACTCGCGTGAGCGATCGCACGGTGATTCTGGCCAACGCCCCCTGGGGGAGTTGCGTGTTGACTTCGTCGATTACAACCAGCACGGGGAGGGAATGGGGAAGTCAAGAACCGTGCCGCAAGAGCCAGAGGGGTCGATGCGAACGAGGAGACTTTCTCGCGTCGTTACAAGAACTGAAAGAAGCATAGCGCATAGACTATATTCTTTGTAGTACGAATTTTCAGAGGAGCCTACTTTGAAATAATCTTGTCCAGCGTTCGTTTCCGAGGTAGTAGGTGCCCTAGATCCGCCAGCTAGGTGGTGTAACTCCCCCAATAAAAGGTGTCAAGTGTCGTTGTTTGATCGTCCTACAACACTTGCGGTTCCCCTTCTCGATGCTGTATTAAAACAACATATTAATACATTTATAGACCGTGTAGGGTACACTTTCAATGGAGCATGTTTTAGAACCTAGCGACTTTGGTGACTAAGCTCCGAGATGCCGGCTTCGGTTGTAGTCAGTCTGGTCTCTCCCTAGAGCGTCAACTCCTTCATGGGACAAAATCAGCTTCAGCCAGTGACATAACCAGAGCTGTTGGGTCTGTTCCCGGCGAATTCGAACCATCAGAATGCGTTAATGTTTGCAATTATTCCTTTGCCTTCGCGCATCAACTGGGCGACCTGAATGTGTCACGTCTCTCAACAAAGAAAAGCGCGTCTGTCTCACCACGTTCCGCAGATTCCGCACACGACGAAACGAACGCTTTCTGCAGGTTTACACGTTTACTGTGTAAGATACCCTGCACGCGCCTACCTTTTGACGCCAAGAGCGGTCGTCCCCCGTCGATGCCCGATTTGTCGGCTTTCTGTTGATAGAGTTGTCGGGGTTGTTCGAAAAACAGCAGCAAGGTGGAAGTTTTACTCATGTAGCCCGTACAACGAGGAGGTGAGGCGGAGACGAGTAGATCAAGGGGACATGACGCGCCACAACTTTCAAATTTCCACGGCGATCCGCGTCGCGTGGTTGTTCTAGCCTACTGCAGCAAAGCTAGATTCTGCTAGTGTTGAACCCAGAAATCGACGTAAAAAGCTAGCATCATAGAATCGTTCACGGAAGCTTCGTTCCATGACTTTCCTCCCTGTTACGTGTTCAGTAGACTACAGTATACTGTTCTCAAGAAGAAAGCCGGCATGCGGCGCTGGATATTTTCACTTCCCAGTAACATGCAATACCGCGGGACGTGTCAACACGGTGGGTAAGGCCAACAACGGACAAAAGCCTACATGCACATCAAACAATACAGCAGTCCCAGACCATGCCTACAGGTACGTAAAAAATTGCCATGCAATAGTCTAAGTGTGTACAGTAGAAGTGATCATCATGAAGTGAACAACTACCACCCCGGACACAATCACCGAGAAGAAATATGTCTTGAAGACTTCACAATCAAGATTTGAATGATACTTGCGGGAAGCCGAGCTTGGGTGCTGTGTACGTGCATGCTGCGTGCGAAACGCGCTTTTGATACAAACACGCGTCTATGTCTACGGAGGACGGGTTCAGCGCTCGCTATTTCATTGCATGTGCGGTATCTTTGGGTAATGGTGGATAGCAGAAGACGGTGCTGTAGGCTGCTTATGGCAGGCAAGGATGTAGGCGGTGCAAATCATTAGTGGGTTAGAACTTGCGGTGCTTAGCTTGCAGGTTCCACATCGTCCCCCTGAGGGTCGGAAAAATAAAATGTATTCCAATTTTCTCCTACATACATTTGTAAGTCCCGTTCACCTGTTGAGTGGGACGACCTGAGACGCCCCCCCATGGCGATGGCTGCTTCCAATAACCATGAGAGCACCTGTCCCCGACACGTATCCTCATTCAAACGAGATCTGTGTGCCTCTGTAGACTAAACTTGAGAGATGTACTGCTGCGTGTGGATAGAGGTGTTCTCCTAATACCGTGCCCCGGCGAAACCAGCCTCATCGAGGACAAACCAAGAACGAGATCGCTCCCACTTCACTGCACCAATAGATTTGAGCACCGACCTGCTGCTGCCTATGACATATCATCCGTCCCCGTTCGTTTTGCAGCCTTTCATCCCTCGTTCATCCTCGGTATGCATATGAAACGCAACAAAACAGCAATAGTTGTGCCGCGTTCTTCGGAGATCTCGGAGGAACCACAACATGCAACTACTTGTGCTGCTACATAGGCGGTGGATTGCAGGACGACCTTGTGCCTCAATCAACGGCGGGCATCACACGTGTATCCATCATTTAGGTGGGCGACAATCTAATCCTCCTCTGGACGAAGAAGTGAAGTTGCCTCTTGTGTCTTGAATCGGGGTGTGTGTTGTGTCCGTGGCGGGCGGTTGGGAACAGATCTTGAGTGCCTCGTATCTTTTTATGTAGTATCTTTTGCAAAAGATCGCCCACATTCCGGGATATTTATTACGCATCTTGCACAATGGTGTTGGATATCTACGAGTTTTCTCACGTGTGCCGTAACAGTGCTGCTCCATCTATGTATTCGTGGGGATGTAGGTGCACTGCTGTCCTTTTCTGCCGTCGTCCAACAGCGGCAGTGCGTTTGCAGAAGTGGATTGGGTTGTTCGAAGCTATCCATGGTGTTTGGGCGGGTAGACCACATGTATATCCAAGGAGGAGCGATGGTGTATGTTCCCTCTCCCAAGACGAGCTTACACCCGCACGAGAGGGGACTACATGTGCCTTGGACGGGTAATGGCATGCCTGGAGCCCTTTTTCGCTTCGTCTATCGCCAAACGCTGGGGTCTACACGATTCCGATAACAATGCCGCTGCAGGAACATATTCATACGTGTAGACGATACGACGAGCTAACACGCCTTTATCGTTCGGTGACTTTCCCGCAGTGCTCATCTCAACGCCTGTCGCCGTTCAGGATGCTTCGCCGCCATTTCAAGCAACGGGATGCCTTCCGGGAGACGGCAAGTGCTCAAATCAAGCAGCTAAACGCGGCACTCGATTTGGCCATTTCGGCAATGGACGAGCCCTGGCGAGATCTCGAGAACGGGTGGGAAAGACACCAACAGTACTTGGTTGATGTTGGCGTACGACCTACAACCGGCAACGAGGGTGTTCTCCGGCTAAATATTGGAGGCGTACCGGCAAATGTGCACCGGTCACTTATCGCAGAAGCAGAGGGGTTTAAAGGCTCCGTCCTTGGCGCGCTGTTTGAGCAGATGTGGGACGAGCGAGTTCCTCGCGACATGGACGGACGGATCGTGCTGGACGAGTCCCCCGCTTGCGTGAAGCATATAATCCACACTTTGCTCAGGGGTGGCTGCACAACACGAACAAAAGAAACGGCTTCGCTGTGTCATTTCCGTTCTGCTGCAGGGCCATCAGCGGCTGTGGCGGCCCACGAGGAACCGTACCTGTTGTACATATCACACGTGCTTGGGCTGTCCAACGTCATCCCCGCTTGCCCAAACACGAAGGGCATGGTTGTAGCAGGTGGCACCACCACAGCCAACCCGCTACAGCTACCGCAGTGGAGCTCTTTGCTGCGGAGCTGGTGCCCAGGGGACCCGGCGGGGTTGCACCTTCTCTATCGCGCATCGCGGGACGGCTTCTCCACAGGGCCATTCCAGCAGTGTGTTCGCGGCGTGTGCGAGACGATAACGCTTATCCGCGTCAAGTCAGACGATGGGCGCCCCGACAGTGTCGTCGGGGGCTTTTCGGATATCGAGATTGTTCCTCAAGAAGTTGGGATGGAGACTGGAAACCAGCGCTCATCCTCAGCCTTTTTGTTTCTGCTTGATTCTCCTGGCGGGGGCTTCCCAACGGCAAAGAAGTGGAGCATCAAGGAAGGCGAAGACTCCTGCGCCATACACTGGCCGGAAACGGCAGACGTCTGCGCAGGGCCTGCGTTTGGCCTCGAAGACATGTGCGTGACCTTCAGCGAAAGCGAAGGTCAGAGCGGGAGCTCCGGCTGCACACTATCAACCGGAGGAGAGTTCTACGATGTCGACGAAGATTCTCCGTTTGTCGGTCTCGACGGCAAGGAGGTGGCAGAAATCGAGATTTTCCGGGTTGACAAAACCGCCAGGGTGGAACATCAGGATGTTGCTCCCGTCGCCACAACGCCGCCTCAAAGCAATATCTTCCCGGACAAGCGAAAGCACTTTCTTCATCCCGACAGGAGCGCCGACGAGATTGAGGCGGCGTACGCCCTGCAGTTCGGTTCTTCTCTTGCGGAGCTGCTGATGGAGGAGCAGATGGCGCTGGCCTACGCCCAAACGGAGCTCGAGGAGGCCAAGAAGAGAGCAGCGGCCACCGCTCGGGCGTTGGCGATCGTCTACGGCCCGGGCGTCGCGTCGGCGAGGGTCGAGGAGAACGCCGTCGTTGAGCTGAGCGTGAGAGGGATGTCCGTGACGACTCTTCGGTCTACCCTGGAGGCTTGTCCAGACTCCGCGTTCTCCACCTGGTTGGGGGCAGCAGACCGGCCGGTCGGCTGTGGTGACGACGGTGAGGCAAACGATGAAGGCTTGGGCGGCAGGACCAGTGAAGACTGCCGTCGCAAGGTCGACTGCGACCCGAGCTGCTTCTCCAAGATCCTGGACGTGATGCGCATGAGGAAGCGAGCCGCGTGGGTCACGGACGACCAACAAGGAGCCTTGATCAGAGAAGCAGGCGGCGGACACACTGTTCGCATCCCAGTTCCAGAGAGCGACCGCGCGTGCTTCAAGAATCTTGTCCACACGCTCTTCCCGGAGTGTGAGGATTTCGTCATGGACATGATAGAGCCTTGGGATAATGTGCCCGTGGCGATGACGAGCGCGCCCTGCCACAGCATACTGGAACCCATGTCAGACAAAGAGGTGAGTGAATTAGCTACGGCGTTGAAAAATTGATACTGACTTGACCTTGCCATAGACGAATGCCCGTACTCTTGTCCTTGTTGGTTAGCGATTGTTCCCCACTCTCGCTATCGCTTGATGTGGCGAACAATGAGCCCAAACAGGGTCGACATGAGTTCTTGATATCGCTGGAAAATTCGACGTGTTGTTAATGTTTGGCGATTGCTCGCGATTCCCACCCATTTTCCAGCTAACGAGGGAGCGATGTGTCTTCACGTTATGTGGCAACGGTCTGATGCGCTAAAACGGTTGAACAATACTCTACTATGATCGCGCTGTTGGGTTTAGGGTTTAGGGTTACAAACCGGGTAGGCCGCTATTTAGTAGGTTTGTGGAGAAAGGCAGCTAGACCAACGAGGGCCGAGACGGGACGGTCTTGTATTAGACGGGAGTTGAAACCGGCACCCCACTACCAGAGAACAGTGCATGCCCACACGTATCCGTCACGCTTTTCTGATCACCCATCGAATCTCTGAAGAAACCGAGTAGAAAATCCCTGTTCCCCCGCAATCTACACCTACAAAAATCCGTAGATCCATGACACATATTCAACCATCATACTCTGCTTCGAGTATGTCTATCAGCGCTCTCAGACCCCCCCTACCGCACCATAGCTTTTGGAGGCTGAGATTTCCTCTCTAGAATGTTGGAGATGATGCCCAACAAGAGAGCGAAATACGATTGTTGTCAAAGGTGATTGTTACGTGCTTCTGCATACCAGCATATTGACTACTCCAAGCCTTCTAAGCCACCCCCTGGCAGACAAATATCTCAAAACAACCGCTCACGTCCTTTCGCACGTTGTTCGATCGGGGATTGATCTGCATGCAGGCGGAGACATCTCCCCCGGAATGCGCTTCGTCTGAGGAACCTCAACAGACGGGTCCCGTACGCCGTCCCTCACGCCGAACGGGAAATGCTGGGCAGCTTTTGATGGACAGGCTTCAGCAACTTCCGCGTCGGGCAAGCCTCAGATCTACGGCGAGCGCAGCTACAACGAGTGATTCACCATAGGCACATGGAGAAAGGCTCGACGACTGTATTTGAGACGGAAATCATGATGGATGAGCCGAATCGACACCCGCCGCGGTCGTGGGAGTAGTGGATGGGGAGTGGGGGCAACCTGCGCACGGGGGGCGAGGAGCAGCTGGAACCTTCGGCCGGGGATTATTCCGTCACTTGAGGTCTGATGGTCACCTCGAGAAGATGATAAAAACAAGGGGTATCGTTTGATGTTCAGGGTGCATCGTTGTGGAAATACATGGCCATTGAGCGCGACATCAGTGTAGGGTGGTCAGGGAAAGGCCAGAACGCCGGGGGCGGAAGTTTGGCAAGGTTGTGGCAAGGGAACATTGTCGAGTACCAAAACGTAGGGGAGAAAACAGGTCCAAAGAGCGTCCGAGCCCATTAGATTTACGTTCAATATGGGCACACTATGTGCGGCGTCACAGTGTTAGTCCTCCGAGCCCATCAGATTTACATTCAATATGGGCACACTAGGTGCGGTAGCAGAATGTTGGTCCCCCGGTCTGTTGTACTTTGTACAATGCCTCATTTTGGTGGAAACACCAAGAAAGTACCGTCGGTTTCACTCTCTTGGGGCTGTTCTGTACCCAGTAGGAGTAGACATTGCTTGCCGCTGGGTGTGTGTGTGTGTGTGTAACGGCCGGGTTGTCATTATATCTCGTCGTTGCTTCAGCTTTCATCGGAAATCATTATTGGCCTACAACATATCACCCGTTCGTGCGGTGCCACGCTCTCCTACCTCGGTTCTGAAGGTTAGGAACAGCGCTCTCCATTCTTTCAATGGAGCTATAGCTAGGGTTCGCGGGTTTCTCTACTGAGCTTCTAAGAACACGGTAAGGAATATTGTTTCGTGCACGACTCAAGTACATGCCGTCCTCGGACACGGAGTCACCGGGTCGCAGCACGATGAATCACCTTGATTATCTTTTAATTGGGGGAAACACGCAGGGGCGCAAGATCGCAGTGACAACGACAGCTAGCGACACGCACGTGTCTATACATACACCTTGGTACTGCATACAGTGTATTCATCGACCGATCGATGGTTCAACCTTAAATGCAACAAATTAACAGGTCCAACAATACCTAAAACGAACACGTCGGGGATGTATTTTTCGATGATTCACATTCCTAACAGGGCGAGACGAAAAACGAAGTGTGCATAAGCCACACACATTTTCGGGGCGATTCCCACCGCGCCGCCTAGGTTAAAACCAATCGGCAAGAGTATTTGTGCTCAGCAGCGGCAGCTCGGCCATAAGCGGTGGCGTCTCTGCGTCTCCAATCTTCAGCTTGTCCGGTCCTGGAGTTCATATCCAAGTCAACTTCGACGCTTGTGGTTCCCGAGACAACGTGAGCAACCGCATCCGCTCTCTCGCAACCGGGAGCGCACAGCACTTGTCCAGGAGATGCAACGGCCAAAATGACGCTGAAGATGGCGTCGCTCTACAAGCACCAATGCCCCCATGCATCGAAATACTCCGTGGCGTGACGTGCCCTGCGACTGGACGGTTTGGGGGAGCGTCAAGCCTATGCCAACTGCCAGAGCCTCTTCACGTTAGAGAAGCAAAACCCACGAAAAAAAACCACGAAATTTTCGTTTTCGATGGACAGATCAATTTGTTTGACGGTATTGATATTTCAAGAGCTCGAGAGTGAACGTGTTCTCGCGTTTTCTCTTCAAGACACCAAGCAAACTGCACGATCTCTGCATCGTGAGGGTTTATTTATTTATGAAGAACTGCCGACGATTGAAGATGTTCGAATGCTGCATCCCATTCACTTGCAGCCAACATCCTTGCGAAATTACTGGTGTAGAACTGAGTGTTGGTGTCTTGGAGAGGTTGTCTGCCAAAGGCACAAACCCCGATGAGTCCGTTTTGTGTGCCTCCTCAAGAGGGCTACATGCACTGCTGCACGAGAGCCGATCGCCGGTCGATTAACACCGAAAGAGGCTGAGCATTGAGAAAGAGACTTATGAAGGGGGCGATGCCGTTTGCCGTGTGTATCTTTTAGTAGCACCAGCACCGGTGTGGTACTGCCTGCTATTTTCCTTTGGCCCCCTCTGCGATACGACGGTCCATCTTTCTCTCTCCAGTGTAGTGCCACTTTTGTGCCTGAAGGTATCCGCATGTATTGAGGATGAGATTTGGTGGCAGAAACACGCCTCCCATGCAATAACGTCTACCACATAGTCTCGACAGGCCCCGGCTTCCTTTCTAGAACCCCGCGGGACCGACCAAGACGATCAAGCATCCCAAATACGGTCTGGGAGGAGTTGAAGGGGTGCTGCTACGCGGATTTTTCATAATGGTGTGTCTCCTCCCAGTTGCGTTGATGATGTTCTCTGGACGCCAGAACACCGTTTCGATGTTCGTAGTCCGACCAAATTCCTTGAAAAATGTGGAAGGCACTGCCGACAACCACTTAACGTGGAAATAGAATGTTGTCCATCATTCTTGGACTTCGCGACAGATTCTCAGTCAATAATGACCTGCTCAAGGAAAATTGGTCGTGCTACCCCCAACGGGTGGATGATATTTAGCTTAGAAATATATGAATAATTTTTCACCTTTGCCTCAACAGTGGCAACGCTTGGTGTCACTTCGTCTAATACCCACCTATATGCCCCGCTGATACAACATTCTTCCTGTCTTGGAGCTTCACGGCATTTTGACACTCCACCTGGTGTGTGATGGAGGTGAGCGCGGCCGTGGCGTGCAGAGAACAGAAAACGCTGGCTGCTGCATCGCATGCATGTGCGGAGTATCACGTTGTTCGATCGCGCTATTCCATCGGCGAACGAGCCTCAAGACGAGAGCGGATGAGACTCAACATGCCCTCCTCGCACTCGGGAGTCAACGTAAGCGCGAACCTCGACGTTGTCGTTCGTTCTCGCCGGGGTGCGAATGGGTGAGACGGGGTATTTCAAAGCAATATTGCTACGGGTGTGACCTGCGTATGCCGAAGAGCCTTGCTATAAATATGTTGCTAATACCTCTAGTTTGCTTTAGAGCCGTCCTATGGAGGTCCCATCCGCCCTTCTTGAAACAAGATGAGCATTCATTCACCATTGGCGAGCACGTCTCGGACA
This sequence comes from Ectocarpus siliculosus, assembly GCA_000310025.1. Lineage (NCBI taxonomy): Eukaryota > Phaeophyceae > Ectocarpales > Ectocarpaceae > Ectocarpus > Ectocarpus siliculosus. The sequence continues at coordinate 1,407,043 of FN649743.1, read as the reverse complement.
CATCGACAGCAGACATCTATGATAACCAAACAGTTGCTTCTTGCATGTAAGTAATCGTCCCTTAGCTACCGGCTGCAGTATCGATACTGTGTGCCGAGCGAGCGTAAAACGTCTCTGTCCCGGATGCACGTTTAGAGTGGCGGTATCCGCGAACCCCTCTCCTGCATTCAATCCCGCCACTCCTACCAACGAGAGAGACTCCCGAAAGATTCATCGCACCCCCGTGCGGCCGTTTTGTAAAGATTCTCGCCATTCCATTTTTCATCGCACAGGGGCGCGTGTATGATTGCCCCAAGCCTAGTGCTGCTGGGATGAGCAAGGCTGCGCCGTTGGTAGGCGTGAAGAGATGTTAAGATGGTAAAGTCGTTGATTAGGTTGCCCTTGTCGTAAGGGGAACAGGAGAGAGAGTGGCAACGGGAGGCGAACTCCCGTGCCGCACACCAGTAGCAAGAAAACGCAGAACTCGGAACACTATGCAACAGGTCAAAGATACAGAATTCTAGACATGTCATAAGATACCCCGAAGATCTATGCCCCTTGCTGCCACTTTAGCTCCATGGTAGAAACCATCATACATGAGTAACTACAGCAGTAGCGTATTCGTAATGATGAAATAATCAACCTCACGAACACCCTCCCTGATTCAGCACATCGTTACGGACGCTCGAAAAACCAAAGGATTCAATGGTACTCATAAAAACTTCAAAAATAAAGCAAACGAAGGGAAACCCGGCCACCGGATCAAAACCCTCCGCCCTACTGTTTGAATTGTCAACACAAAACCATACAGCAGTAGCCACCTTGCAAACCCGCGAGCCTGCACACATCAGACATTATTACTACTCCTCTTCAAGCAGCCCCCTCCCAGCAACAGGATCCCTACTGTATCAGGTTGCTGTTAGCACTGGAGTGCGTCTACTACCCCAAGCACCAATAATGCCAAACCGCAGCGGGAAAACGTGTACCAACGCTAATCGCTCTCGATGACATCCAAAAAAGGGCGATCAACCATCCGGAAGATCAAGCAGTATCTCAACCACAAACAGCCCAACCAACTTGTCGGTACTTCTACGGGAGACACTGGTCACAGACATTTTTTACTACTCCTTTTCAAGTAGCCCCCTCCCAGCAACAGGATCCCTACTGTATCAGGTTGCTGTTAGCATTTGGAGCTCGTCTACAACCCCGAACACCTTGTTGATCCGTCACATCGGAAGAACATTTAAAAAGGGCAATCAGTCACATCGTAGGGAAGGGTGCCCCCCTCAACCTATACATCAATGAAAGATCAAGCAGCATCTCAACCACAGACAGCCCAACCAACCTGTCGGTGCTACTACAATGGGAGACACTGGTCGCCATCCATCACGAAAGAGGGGCTGCAGTGCCCTGCGTCAACCCTCCCTGACTTCATAGCAAGAACTCAACCTAAATTCGGTACAACGGGGCGCGTCTTCTTCGCACACCCGAACAAATCAGGCTGAAAATAATTCCGACATCATCAATCAAATCGGTGTGCCCGCGGTGCCCCGCAGGTCATCAACCCAGAAATGAGACAACAGCGGAACTGCTATGCCATCATCAATTATTTATTTCATGCAAGGACGCCACGTGCATCTACCTGCATGGTTGTCAACTGAGATGAGCACAGAAAAAACCAAGCGAGCGACATGTCGATTCAAGCGGGAACTCTGTGCGTACCAGCTCTATGTATCTGCGATAGACATCAGAAGGACAACGCGCCGGAAAAAATAAAAATACCACATGGTTGGAAAAAGGCTGACCTGCTGGATGACGCGGGGGGGGGGTCAGGGCATCTGTTCATAAGAAACAAAGATACAACGAAGAACTTCAGAAAAACGTCAAAGTGCTTCGCGAGCTACGTCCAACTCCTCCTCGCTCATCCCCGCGTACGCGAGCACAGCTGTCTCTACACCTTTCGATGCGCAGTCTTTCACATTGTGCCCCATGCCTCCGCATCTCTGGCAAATCTGTTGAGGGCATGCGCTTGCATAGTGGTTGCTGGAGTACACGTGACATCGGATAGACTTTGCCACGAATGTCTCTTCGTCCCGTCAACGGCGCAAACTGCTGCTCAAGTGCACACCATGCTGCAGATGGCCCCTTATTCTGGTACACCATCATCTTGGTGGTGTCGTCTACGATAGATCCAGTCAACATACTCCACAAGTCACGGTACATGGGAATGTCCTCATATTCTACCCCCTGCTCAACCATACCGGCATCGTCCATCCCTAGCACCACAATGTCTCGGCTGTCTTTCAGCGCCCGAGTCATCCCACACGTTTGCACGTGCGTGGTGAAGTCATTCTTGAACATGGGCCAGGTCTTCTCCTGGCCGTTGAAGCTCAGCTGCTTCAGACGCGGGATCCGGGCCCTCGAGTCCGAAGAGTAGTGCCCGTCGGTCCTGTGGCGTTCGCTTCCGCGCGAGGCTTCTCCCTCCGATGGTGCTGGCCCCAGCAGCCCTTCCGCCCCCTCGGCATATCCTCCCCTGGTTGTGTTCGGCGCTTGATCCGGTGGTGAACCCGCGCCTGGAGGGGCGTGCCTTCCCCCCCTTGACTCTCCCCCGCCGCCCGCTGCGGCCACACTACCGGCGGGCGGTGCCTCGGGCACTACTCGAGGCAAGGCATCCATTATCCTCTCCAACTTCTCCTCCATGATTCTCTCCATCCTGCCGCTGATCTCGGCAAGTGCATCCCGGAACTCCTCGCGAGTCGGGGGATCGTCGCCGGCGTCGCTCGATCCTGCAGGTCCTCCTGACTGCATGGTATGCCCCACTAGAATCGGAGTAAAGCGGTTACTCTAGAGTGTTTGATTGCCCCAAGCCTAGTGCTGCTGGGATGAGCAAGGCTGCGCCGTTGGTAGGCGTGAAGAGATGTTAACATGGTAAAGTCGTTGATTAGGTTGCCCTTGTCGTAAGGGGAACAGGAGAGAGAGTGGCAACGGGAGGCGAACTCCCGTGCCGCACACCAGTAGCAAGAAAACGCAGAACTCGGAACACTATGCAACAGGTCAAAGATACAGAATTCTAGACATGTCATAAGATACCCCGAAGATCTATGCCCCTTGGCTGCCACTTTAGGCTCCATGGTAGAAACCATCATACATGAGTAACTACAGCAGTAGCGTATTCGTAATGATGAAATAATCAACGTCACGAACAGCGCGATGACTCTGGGCCGTATGCAGAAATCGAATTTAAATCATTTGGTTTGGATATTCAACACGCACCCTTGTGTGAAAACTCCGGGATGTGCGGGGCTCGAACGCATATGTTTATAACGGGTGCCTCGGTTGTGCTGCGGTTGCAGGCTCCACACGTAACGAACACACACGCGCACATCAGTCAACCAGTTAGGGCGGTGGATACCATGGGAGGGGAACACACATACATGCACAATCCAAGTAGGTGGCGAAATAGCACACGGCGAAATATGAAATCCCGTCCGTCGGCGGAAAAAACAGAACCCGAAATTATTTCCCGCCGTCGAGTTGTGCACACACGCGGCACACAGTCATTTGGCAATCGTGCCAGAGGGTAGTTGTCTTGGCTTGTGGCTGCTATTCTCTTACCCAATTCAATGACCACAGGGTCATGGAGACTAGACTATGTACAGTGTTTTTCTTTTCCTTCGTTCCTCCAAAGGCGTGGTTTCGACAATGCCCTACAGTGGAGCCAACATGCCAGCACCCCGGCTTGGTTACAGGAGTAAAGATCGGCACTTGACTACCGTAGTCTGCGAGTCATGCGATGACTCCGGACCCTGTGCGGAAATCGAATGAAGATTCATATGTATGTCTGGACTACACTGTAAGTGTACAGCAGCTACTACGTATCTGTAGCCAATAATATTTATTGGGTGTATCCTATCGATGTTTTTCTTGAAGCAAATGCACACAGAATCAACATTCCTTTTCACCCTCTCTTTCGTGGGTCATACGACGAAGTATGGCTGCCTGATGTCTTGTCTCTCTATCCAACATGTTTTCGAAGGAGATGGTGTTGCCGGTGAATTTATTTCGCTGATGTGGTATGCCCGTCGCTGTTGCTTGGGAGGGTGGGAGGGTCTCTCGTTCTTCAATCCTTTGCTGCGAGACTGTGGGGCGGATTCTCCGAAAATGAAAAAAGGCGTTTTGCGTACGTATGTGGGAGAGGGGTTCCGTGGTGTCAAGCCACCAGGTGTCTGCTACAAACGTGGCTGTTCACGCCAGCACATGGCAGCCAGGCCGCCGGGAGAGCAGAGAACAATGAGAAACAGGTCGCCAGGGTGGTGTTGATGCATGAATTCTCCATGAATCGCCCGCGAATGGTGCTGCTGCCGGGATGGGCGAACAGACGGATAACCTTTGGATTGGCGTTGGTATTGGTTACATGTGTAACGAGGTCGCGGTCTTTGCCTCCGGTTGCGTTTGTTGCGGGGGCTGTCTCCAGAGCTTGTTGCATCAACGGCAGCAGCGGGACATCGAGAAGCAATTGCGGAGACAGCAGTCGACAGCTCCTGGTGGGAGAGGAGATACTGTGGTGGAAATGCCTACCAGTCTTCCGTGATCAAGGGAAACCTCGAAGTATTTGCGCCAGGTGAGCAGAGGAGGAACACTTGCGGCAGCCTGGCGCTACTTGAAGTATTTGAACGCGCTACAGTACAGTCAACAGTATCGTACAGCTCGCCGTTGGGTGCGGAGCACGAGAGCTTTGAGTGTGTTCTAGCAAAGCAGCCCTGTTCCAGAGATGAATTCTCTCGCCCTTCCTCTTGCCTCCGCGCCTTACGGCAAGGGACCGTGTGTGAGCGCTGGACAGTACGCACCCATGAGGTGGCACATCATCATGTGCCTGGTACCACTGCTGTAGCTGTGTTCCCTGCCAGCAGGCGGTCGGGAGTGTGTGACAACGAAAGCAGGTTGCGCTTCTCCCAAGATCCGAGATAGCTCTGTTTCTTTTATCACTCGAGCGAGTAGCGGGAACTCTTGCGGTTTCTGATCTCCCCAGTCACGATCCGCCGATAAAGTGAGCTAAATATCTGGCATGAAGTACTGAATTTTCACTGCTGTGGGTCAGAGCTTTTGATCGTTACATCTCAACTACCGCAAAATCTCATTTCGTCTGAATGCAGATTTCGAATTCGGAGCAGTCGAGAACATGGCACCGTAAACAATGCATGCGTACGCCTCGTAACAATATCGGAGTGTCGATAAACTGCTGAGATCTGCGCGCTACTTACTGGCCCCGTCGTCCATCTCTTGCCGCCACTCCTCCTGTCTCAGAGCTACTACATCCCACAAAGGCGGCGGGCACGGGGATGTAGAGGGAGCGGAGGAGGGGGAAGGGCAAGGGGGGCCACGCGAGGGGAAACAGGGCAGGGTAGGAAACCAGGAGAGAGCACGAGCGTCCAGCGTCGGTGCTGTTGTGAACGTCAGCGGGGTTACGGGAGGAGGCACACAGGTCAAGGGTGAGGGCGGCAAGAGGAAAAGAGCGCGGCTTACGGCTGCGGAGAAGGCCCAACAGAAGGCTTACAGGGGCAGGCGCATCAAGGACACGGCCGACCTCATGGAAACGTTGGTGAGCTGCCTGCGCGTGGCCTCGCGCGTAGAGGTTCACATGAAACCCAACCGGAGGATAGTACCCCCGCGAAGAGGGCTAATCGGCATGGTTCATGCAACAGAAGGAACGAGGAACGGAGTACGAAAACGGTTTGCGTCAATCCTACAGAACTTGACTGCAGCCGGAGACATGGACTAGACCAACACAATCTGCCGCTGTTGTAGAGGCCACGTACTGCAACAGAGTAGTACTGTAGTTTTGAGGCATGGCTGGATTTGTTGGCATACGCAAGGGGTTCCACGCCGGGCACCCGCTACGGACGGCAAGGCCATATACCTAAGCAACTGACGCACGATCACGGGAGTCCCCGCGTCATGCACCACCCGCTAAATCCAACCTCACCGCTTCACGCTTTTTGCCATTCTCCTGACACCTTTTGTCTACTTGAATTTGTACAAGATGAATTCGGAGGTAGACCTGCAGGACGTGCTGCGGAAGCATTCTTCTACCGCGACGGACGCAGAAGGGTTTCTGAAAGAGGAGCGCCTGGTCGGGGAGATAGCGCGCCCGGTCGTGGCGCGTATCAGGCGGTAAGGGAGGCATAGAAAAATAAGACGGTCGGTGGGAATTGATCGCTGCAGCGCCTTCAGATCGTATCTCGGGTCGGACCACGTTTCGAACCGAGCTACAAACGTCCATGGTCGGACCAACTCATCGTCGCCGACAGAGAGAGAGAGAGAGAGAGAGAGAGAGAGAGAGAGAGAGAGAGAGAGAGAGAGAGAGAGAGAGAGAGACGAACATCTTCCCGTTGCCTGGACCAACCCGGTCACCTTGGGGTTATACCTTCGGGATACGTCGGTACAAGTCCCTTAGAATCGCCAACCCTTGCCGCGTTGTCGGCAGCATCGATGCCCCGGGCCCGAGTTGTGTACTGTTGTGTTTCAGTACGAGAAGTGGCCCTCCCTCGCCGAACTTTAATAGCGACCAGAGAGTAAGAGAGCGTGATGCCGGGACCTGTACGCCTGGGTTTGCACGCACGCACCTGCTTGCTTGTTGGGATGTGTGCTGTTGTGTGGTATATACGTTGGGGCGTTGTCTTGGGGTTGCCCAACAACTCCATCAGCTTTCTGTTTCGTGCCGTTTGTGTGTATTCAAATGTTTCGTTTTTTGCCGCGTTTCTCTTCGGGGGGACCCTGTGAAACAAGCAGGTACAGGACAAGGATTGCGGCCCTCAGGAGACAGGCGGCCAGGAGGCTCGCCGAACAGTACCCCTCGACGAAGAGGGTGAGCTTGCCGCGACACGGACAGTTTGTCAGTTTTTTTTCCGTTGTCGTTGCTGTTGCTGTTGGCTCTTGTTGTCGTCGTCGTCATCGTTGTTGCTCTTGTTGTCCCCCCTGCCTCTTCCCGATGCGTTATACACAGCACCCATATAATAGACCCGACCCCGTCGTTTTGCTGGCCTTGTCTTACTGCTGTCCTGCGTACCACGTGCTGCTCTTATGCTGGGGGCACCGTCATCGCTGCTTCTGCTGCTTCTGCTGCTGATGCTGCTGCTGCTGCTGCTGCTGCTGCTGCTGCTGCTCTTGGCCTTTTGGCTCTTCCTCCACCGTGCGCACGCGAAGCCCGAACGGAGGAAGAGGAAGGCCAAGCCCTTCCCGACGACGGCTAAGGAAATCGACGATTTTCTCCTCAGCTATAAAGTCACCGTTTGGGACGCGATTCGGTGGGCCGGGTTTTGCTGCCGCCGTTGTGGTGGCCGCTGTTGCTGCGGCTGTTGTATGTTACAAGTTGGATGGGGGTGGTGTTTGGTCTTTCCTTGGTGTAGGAATTCTGGGCACTTTTACGTGTGTTCATGTTTGGAATCTCTGTCTGCTTATTTAGGTTACGTCTCTTTTTGACGATGGCGTGTTGTTCGTCGGTGTCACTGAAGAGCATAGGGCAGACCCGTGGTTTTTGGGCTACCGTGAGGGAAAAGTTCTCAGATATAATGTTGTGAAGCTCCACGAATGTACGCGAAACGTGCCTGTGTGGAATTTGTATTTTTTTGCATTACACAGCCTTTGAAAGGCGACACACACCCGATATGGCCATCTCAAGGTCAACCCTTCCCAGGCGTGGTCATGACCCGCCCGTGCCTTCGTCCCGTCGAAGCCGAACTTCAGCAACCGCTTCCTGACGCTCGCTCTTGTTTGTGTGCAGATCGTACGAAGTGATCACTGCGGGCGAGAAAATTCGAAGGCAGAAGATAGCCTTGAGGTGTGTTTTTCGGTTGCGGGTGTTTTGAGACGTGAAGGACCCAACCAATCCATCTCAGCAGGTGGTAAAGGTGCCAGGATCTACTGGCATCCCACATCGTATATACCCTGCGTTGGTCTCGCAGTACCACCCCTCCTCTCTGTCCCAAATCTGTGCTGTGGTCCCCTGTTTACTTGGTCCCAGTGACACCTCCTGTGTTGGGTCTTCGAGACTGGTTGATGTTCTCCGACGACCGGTTTGGAAGATAGGGAAGGAAGTAAGCTCGTCTATCGGAGGTACATGAGATCGATTCACGCATATCATGCTAGTTTTAGTTTCTTTCTTTCGGTCGCGTGAGTCTACGCAAGAACGCCCCTGTTCCTGTTCTTTGGCTGTTCTTTGGTTGTGGTCTCTCCGGTCTTGAATGAAACTGTTCTGTTAATTGATGCGAACGCACTTCTTGTTGATTTTTGCCTGAATTTCACGACGAATGCAGCATAACCGACCCCGTCCAATGGGAGGCGAACAGAATGGAAGAGCTCGAGCGGAAACGTGCCATGCAGAAAGACCCGGAAGAGCTGCAGGAGGAGCGACGGCTCAGGTGAAAAACATTTATGCGAGCGAGCCAACCCGAAGGCTTCCGACCGACTAGGATGTGCGAGGATGCTTTTTGGGCGACTCACGAGCGCGGAACTGTTGTCGTCTCTGTGCCCAGGGCATCTTTGCCCATATCATTTTTAGCATCTGTTCATCCTCTGTGTCTCCCTCTCTGTCTCTTTGGCGCCCTCGGTTTCGATTGCTCTCTTGCGGGGCCCTTGGTTTCAATTGCTTTCGACAATGTTCTTGGCCGTGTTTCTCTCCGCTCGTTCCCGTCTGTCCGCGCTGCGTCTCACCGAAAAAGGGCCATCCGCAGGTACGAGGCCAGGCGGCGGAACGGCAACTCGGGCAAGGGGAAGCCGAGGTCGAAGGCCGACCAGAGGAAGGCTGAGGAGCTGGCGGCCGCGAGGGCCGCGGCGATCGCCGCCGGCCTCGCCACCGAGGCCGACTTCGCGCCCCCGGCCCCTAGGAGGATCTTCAAGAAGGACATCCCCACCGTGAAGCGGAGGCGCGGCAGGCCGCGGAAGGTTCTGACGGAGGAGGAGAAGATGGCCCGGGCGTTGCGCCAGGCCAACGGCCCGCTGCCGAGAGGCAGGCAGCGCGACCTGACGGGCCCGCCGCCGCCGCCGCTGGACGCGCCGTGCCACGTGACCGCCGCCGTCACCGAGAACGTGAGGGAGTGGATGGCGGCGGCGGCGGCGGAGGCCGCGGCGGCGGCGATGAGCAACGGGGTCCGGAGCGTGACCGCGGCCGACCTCGAGGCCCACGCGAAAGCCCTCGCCGTCTCCAAGACGAAGGAGGTTACGGGGGGTGGGGGGCGGGGGGGCGGGGGCGTGTGGTCGGCGGGGATGACGAGGATCGCGCTCGCCGGGATGGAGGCGTGGCACGACAAGTGGAGAGAGGTTTATCCTGACGCCGTGACCGGGCCCGGCACTAGTTCCTCGGGTGCGGCGGGAGAAGAGCATGGCGAGAAAAAGCCTCCGTTGCCGTGCCCCGCTCATGGCCGTGGTGGCGACGAACGAAACGCCGGGGAGGGAGAAGAGGAGGTAGAGGGTAGAGCCGTTGCAAGGACTGGTGGTGGTGGTGGTGCCGCCGCGGCCGCCGCTCCTGCGAGAGGCGACGGAGCTCGTGCGGAGATGAGAGATTCTAGTGCCGGCCGTGACGGTGGCGGCAGCAGCGGTGGTGATGGTGGTGGTGATGGTGGTGCTTGTGCTGCGGTAGGGCCATGATTGGCTGTTTTGACGTCGGTGATGGGGCAATCCAGATTGCAGTCAGTCAGTAGTGGAGGATGTTCGCCTCCGGTTATCGCGAGCGTGGTGGGCGCTGTTAAAGTGCACCTACCTGTCGTTGATTTCTGTTGACTTGCGGACCCCGGGTCCATTTTGTTTTCGTATACCTTTTTTGGGTAAGTTAGCCTGTGACCACTGGAATCGACCGCGTCAAGTGTTGGACTAGTACGGACAGAAGAGGGTACCGGGTGGAGACAACAGAACGGTTTTTTAATGTGAAGACAACAGCAACAACAACAACAACAACAACAACAACAGTTGGTGTTCGCACCCTCCTAGTTGTGGAGAAATACGCTACAAGAAAACGCTAACACAGGGGTGCCATTTCTCCGACTCTTACGGTATGTCATCGAGCACAAATTCAACGATCGAGCCTCCAACAGCAGCACATGTCCAGAGGGTAACTCTCTCCCGGTTCTAGGTCCTCCTCGGTGCTGTGTCGGTGCTCTCTGATGTAGAGTGTTACTGGATCCACGGGGCACATGTCGACACTACTCGCTCGCATGTACGCTATTGTACAACATGTAGTCTAGTCTACAATCAACGATGATTGCATTATATTGGAAAAAAAAAAAAATCAAGACATCGGATGGGATGGGGGGTTGCGCAGATTCAGTACGGTATCCCCAAGCTATAAGCTTGTACCTGGTAGCTTCTGTGACACCCCCGCCCCAAGCTATCAAGCTATCTGTGTATCCCAACTGACAAGCAATACGGAGGACAGGGAAGAGAGAACGTGAGCGCGCCCAGCACAATCAAACAGCACTCGCTACAGGGACCGACTACGCGACCATGAACGGACGTGGACCGATGCCCTGCCGGTTTGGCGTGGACTGCCACAGGAAAGATTGCTGGTACGCTCATCCCGCAGGGCGGTCGATCGATGCAGGCGGCGGGGGCGGCGCCGGCGCCGGCAGCAGCAGTTACGGTGCGATGCCCAACGGCAGCAATGGTGCAAGCGGTCCACCAGGCGGGGCTGTTGGCGGCGGCGGTGGCGGCGGCGGTGCGAGACCCGGGATGGTGCCTGGCGGGATGATGCCTCACGCATCTCCCAGGCAAGCGGGAGGTGGTGGGAGAGGGGGCAGGGGAGGAGGAGGAGGAGGAGGAGGCAACAACGAGTGTCGCTATGGGTTCCAGTGCAAGCGCGAGGACTGCCACTTCAGCCATCCGTTTGGTGAGAGATAGAGAGAGAGGGGGGGCGGGGGGGGGGGGAGGTGGCAGGTAAATGTTCGGAAGAAGCAGTGGTTATTTCCATGCAACTGCACTGCAATCGGAAAGCCAGTGCTGCAAGATCGCTCGTTGTCCGCCTCCCGTCTCGCTCTCTCTCTCCTGCTGTGCCGTACGCGCGGCGGGCAGCAACCGACCCCGTGCACTACGATTCGGAGAATGCCCAATTGCACTACTGCTGTATTCTGCTGGCATTTCTCTTCGGCGGCGCCTTTTGTTCCAGCGGCAGCAGTAGCGTTCTCAGCGTCGCCTCTGCCGTATGACATGTCTTTGGAGCGCCACGAACCTCAACACAGGTCACGCCAGTTGCGCACGACAGCAGGCAGCCGAATCCTCCCAGCAGGCTTCATTCAATGCGTTGCGGCAATGAGTCTCTACACGTGCTATCGTCGTTGCGGAAGTGGGTACAACGTCGTCCTCTCGAGTGGACTCCAGCAGCCAGCCTCCCCCTTTAGATTAGTGCCTGAACAGCAGTACTATACATATACATAGCACTTGGCACATTTTTTGGCCACCGCTCCTCCGACTGGACTTCAAGTAACCATGGTACTTCACCCCGCGATAGTGCGATAAGTGCGGACCGCGCTGTACAGGAGTAGGGTTACCGCATAACATTCCAAGCGGAGAAACTCCTACTTATAATATGCGCGTGGATGGGTCGTCGGTCGTCGAGGGTTTCGCTAATTCTCCTAAAGGCTGCCTTGTGTTTTTTTATTTCTCCCGCAGGCCGGGCGATTGACGGCGATGGAGGCGGTGGCGGCGGCGGCGGCGGCGGCAGGAGACCTGCACTCAACCGGGGCACGAGCAACAACAGCGCTGTTTCTGTCACCAGGGGCATGTCGGAGGTGGGCGCTTTGGCACATGTTTATGGGGGTCTAGGGTTGATTTCCACGCATCCCGCAGGGCTCGTGTCTTGTGTGACAACTCGTCGGCAAGATATCGGCAGCGTTCGGTTTGACACGAGTGTTCCTCGTTCCTCCCCGCCGGAAACGAAAGAAAACACAAGAAGTAAAGAAATCCGTCCCGTACAATTATTTTCCGTCATTTTGCTGCATCGTAGTGTTGGCATCGGCTATTTTGTCTTGAGCCTGGCCGTCGGTATGTGGACAAGAACTTGTACCCACGAACGACCTCGTTTCCATCGATGAGCGGATATCTTTGAACACCGCCCGGCATGCCCAGCACACCCGTGGGCATATATATATATTGTAGAGAGAGCAAGAAGCAGAGAGAGAGAGAGAGAGAGACAGAGAGAGAGAAAGGCAGAGCGACAGCACTCCGTGTGTCCCAGAGGCGGCAGGGAGAGCAAAGACGGGCGAGGCGTACACACCGGAGCAGCGGCATTCCTAGCGTGACTGTACCCGTAATTTACCAGACGCAACAGCACTAACACCCTTGCTCTGGTAATGCCTGGTTCTGCTGCTGTTGTTGTAGTTGTTGTGTTGTTGGTGTGGAAGCAACACGCAAAGAGTTTTTCTTCTTGCCTGTTGAATTTCATTGCTGCCGAAGGAGGAATCTTTTACAGACTTTGCGCACAAGGCAAGCACGGGCCTTATCGTGGAAGCACCACCACTCTCTATACAATCGGCGCTCCTACCGCTGCTGCTGTTGCCGTTAACCTCGCTGATTCTGCGACTGCTCGCTGTATGTGATTGGTGATAGATAAAAACAGAAGAGAGAGGGGAGCTCGATGACGCTGCTGCTGTGCCTTGCAGAAACTGCCTATCGAGAGGGGACACGAGGGCAGTCATTCAATGCGGCAGCAGGTCTAGGTGCTCTTCCCTACCCTTTGCGCATCAGTCTTCCACAGAAGTCTGCTTGTCCATCGTCGTCGTGGTGGTCGAGATACAGCGGTTGTTTTTTCACGAGAGAAAAAGGCCTGGCCTATTTTTTGTGCGTCTTTTCTTGTTTTGTTTTCCTGGCGCCGCCTTTTGAAACATTGCACCCTCCCCAAAAAGAAGGCTGCTGTGCCCCACTAGGGTGATAACCTCGTGCTCCCCAAAGAGACCGCGGCCTCGAGAAGTTAGTTGTCAACGCATCCGTGAGCTGGTTTGCATCCTTTGATGTTGCTCGGAACGGGAAGAGTGCTGCGCCATCACACCTGAATCGGCGTCGTTTTCTTCTGCATCAGGCGGTGCTTTCAGCTCTCAAGAGGCAGCTATCCCCCCCTCCACCTCCCTATTCCCGGCCGCGTCGCACACACCGAACCCTGACTCCGCCCTCTACGTGCCCCCCTCCCCCTTCTCGCTTGCTGCCGCGTGTGGGGTGTGGTGGTTCTGGCAAATGGTCTTGGTAACAACGCGGCAGTTGTCGTTCGGCTCCTATCCCCCGGCGAACGCCACGGACGATGAGCAGGACCTCAGGGACACGTGGTTCCCCAAGGCTCGCGACTGCACGTGCTGCAAGGTGTGTCATGTGATCGTTCTTGGGGTTGTCGGGGCATTTTCGTCGAGGTGGTTTTGGTGTCGTGGTTGTTGGCATTTTTGTTGCCTCTGACGTTTTAAGTTTCGAGTGTCAGCTCACGACCTTCCGGCGCCCGCACTTGGTTCGACTTGACCGTGGACTCGGTCGGGCGTGTGTATCACCTTGAAAGAGATGCCGAAAGTTTTTTTGTGGCGACCGGGTACGTGGTGGAAAACGAAGAGATGACGAAAGGGCCCAGGAGAATCAACGCAAACGCGATTATATAATATGACCGAGAGAAAAGGCTTCATTTATGCACACGTCGAAGGCATGTCGGACAAGGAGATGGTTCGATAGAGACCGACGCGCCCTCGCCTTCACGTTCTTTTCGGTTTATTCGGTGTTTGGTGGCAACGGGATTGATGATTGATTTTGTAGGTTGCGCGCGAGAGTATTATCGATATGTACTGCGAGATTTTTTTTCTCGAGCTCGAGAAACGCACCACTACGCAAACGTTTTGCGTACTACACCTATGAACCCACGTCTCTCTCTCTCTCTCTCTCTCTCTCTCTCTCTCTCTCTCTCTCTCTCTCTCTCTCTCTCTCTCTCTCTCTCTCTCTCTCTCTCTCTCTCTCTCGCTCGCTCGCTCGCTCGCTCGCTCGCTCGCTCGCTCGCACACGCATACACACACCGTACACTCTGCACGTGATGGTATCAGAAGGCGATTTGTAGTGAATACCCCCCCTGAGATTTTTAACCCGAAACCGCACCGAGCCGTTGTTGGCATGCCGCAAATGAACGACGCGACGTGTACGTGCGATTGTAAATTGATTTGGTGCAACTCTTTTTTTTTCAGCCATGACAAGGCTCCGAACCGGATGCCTCCAACATGAGAGGCCGTCTGTCTGTTCTGGATACTTCATCAGCAGGAGTTGTTTTGCGTCATGTATTGCGGCTGTGTCACCAAGGACCCTTTTTAGCGGCCAACGTTTTACGACTGATTATCTCACGTGCTCGCTCTCTCTCTGCATTGTTATTTCCTTCTAACTCCCCCCCGCTCCTGTCTCTCTCTTTCGGTTGTTGCTGTGCCCCCCCTCTCTCTCTTGCCTACGTCTCCGAGAAAAGGGCTTCGTGTACGGCTGCACCGCCGACATCTGCGACTCCATGGGACAGTGCACGTGCAGCATCGAGGAAGCAGACCTGGACGGCAGCAGCGACGTCGCCTCAAATATCGTAAGCATAATTAGATAACCATTCGACTTCGTTCCTTACTTGTTAACCGCGGTTCACAGAAGGCGGCAATAGCGAAAATTGGCTCTCGATTGCACATCGACGGCCTGCTTTCTCAACTAGCAGGTGATCGTAGCGACGCCAATTCAAGTACGCGGGGAACCTATGAACATGCGTAGATTAGGAACGGTCGGCTGGTGTCTGCGTTTGCTTACGAAGGGCAGCAGCGATGCCACGTCCAACACGGGAGCGTTGTTCTACGAACGTGGATCCTGCTTGATCAGTCATCTAGGGTACAAGAAAAGGACTCTACGGTGATGTGCATGGCCTTACCGCAGCCGCAGCTGCATGTAGGGCGCAGACAAGTTCAGGTTTGCAAGATGGTTGGATTTTTCGATCACATTGATTTGACTTGCGATCTCCCATTTCGAGGCGGGTTTGCACTCTTTCGTTCTTGTCGTATGTTGAAAAGGCTGTGTAGTTCGTTCCTGTTCTGCCTTGGCCCCGAACCCTATATCCAATTTTCACCTACCACTTGCTGATAGAGAACTATCTTCTCTATTCTTTGCTACATAGAAATCTTTGCGGTTGAGTCCATTTCTTTTTTATTCAAACAGTAATGCGTGCTCGTGACCGTTCTCAACCCCCATACCCTCATCCTACAATTCCTCATTCGAAATTCTACGTTTTTTTCTCAACCCTCATCCCCCCATCACGCCTCCCCCAATTTCTCTCATGTTTTTTTTTGTTGCAAAGTCGAGGACGGACTCCCCGCACTTGGGGATGGCAAGCAACGGCAGCCCGATGGGACCCGGGGAAGGGTGGACACAGCCACCGCAGCCCCCTACAGAGGCAGCCCTAGCGGCGGCGGCGGCGGCGGCGCCACCTGCGCCCGCAGGGGGGGGCGGGGGCCGACCTAGCGCGGGCAGGGGGGCGGGGGGCGGTCCGGAATGCCGCTACGGTACGGGTTGCAAGCGGGCGAACTGTTCCTTCGGCCACCCACGAGGTGAGAAGAGCGGAAGACCGGGGAGGATTATGCTGGGTGTCTCGGCCTCGGGTGTTGGGACCCGCGGGATGAGCACCATTGCCGAGGCTGTGGCATGCTACTGTCGTTGCACTGCTGCTGTGTTGGTAGCGTGTCCAGTCAAACACACAGGCAGTATCTGCTTGCCCTGCGGGCGGACTGGCTTCCATCCTGGCTGGAAAAGTTGCGCCCCCCGTGGTGATAATATTCCCCGCTCAGCCGATGCGGGGCGGCTTTTCTGAAGCAACCCGCAACGCGTGCCACGAAACCGGTTTGTTTGGATGATCTTTCTCGAGTTGTTTCTGATGCTGAGAGAAGATACCTCCATTTTCCATGGGCAGAGAGAGCCCTAGTATTTGGCAGCATGATTCTTCTACATGTACGACACCGACAATTTCCACCGGGTGCCGGTGGACCCAGTCGGAGATGTCGGAGATCACACCTCAAAACGTCTCGTAACTCGTGTGCATTCTGAAACCTACGACTCACAGGCCGCAAGATGGACTCAGACGGGGTTACATTCGGCGATTTCGGCGGTGGCGGCAGCAGCAGTGGTGGTGGCGGTGGCGGCGGCGGCGGCGGCGGGAGGGGGGCGGGGGCGAGATCAACGGCGCAGCAGGACCTTATGGACACTTGGTACCCGGACTGTCGCGAATGTTCCTGCTGCAAGGTGGGAAAAAAAAAACGAAAAAAAGAGTACGGTAGTCCACAAGGGAGCAGACCATGTGCTCGAGCAGCTTTTGCGCTGCGTTCTCTGAACTGCCGAGTAGGGACGCACATATTCTCCCCCAGCTTTCTCTTTCGCATGGGAGAGTTTGTACCATTCGTTTGGCGCGTTGACCAAGCGCAACTTTGTTCGAGTCGACTTCGTTATTGCCTAAAGAACTCGGGATGGCGTGTCGGTTGTCTCTCGTCTTGTCCCCCTGGCCCAACCGGCTACTGCCGCTGCTCTTGCCCCCACAAAAATGTCTATGGGGCTGCGGTGTTTGGAGGTCTTGGGGGTTCCCAGTTCCCAGTCAAAGTGATGAAGTCAGGAACGTGTGATGTGCTTGGTTTTTTGGAAAGGAAAAAGGGGAGTTTCGTCGTTACATTCTCGGCAACGACTGAAACTCTCAGCACAAGCTAGGTAGGCGGGTGGGGATCCTTTGGAACAGAGTTGGGCCTCCGCCAATGATGCGCTCTCCGTCGACCAATCATTCTCCCAGAAAAATGGAAGCATTGCAAGACTGATCCCTGTTCGTCGGGGGTGGTCTCACCGAGATACCTAACCCAATCACGTTCTCCTCCGGTCGATGTACCGCACGAAAGACCCCTCCCCAAAAATGCTTTTTTTTGCCTCTTTTTTTTTTTTTTTGCGGTAACCATAAATGGTGTTCGGGTAGATCGTGTTGTGCGGCGTCGAGAACCCTCACTCCGCGCAAAGGGGATGGTCGCACCACGTTGTGTTAAATTGGTCAAGCACCCTCGAGGCGGTTACACAGTGCTTGTAACTGTCTCTGGAAGTGACACTAGAAAATAAATTAGATCATATGCATACGCAGCTGTCATCCGTACGCAAGGAAGAAGGCACAAGATGCCGAACACCCTTTGCAGGATGCAGCTCACCCTTCATGCGACTCGGCGAATACCTCATGGTGCTTCGCCCTTGGTGATGTGAGAGCCTGGTCCGGTGAGAACCCGGCGTGCTCCGTCCCGGCTTTGTAGGGATGCGAGGTCAATGGTCTAACGACTACGGCATGCACGGGCACGGCTATGAATACACAGAACCCCCCCCCCCCCCCCGTT
>FN649743.1:1365432-1389592 GCA_000310025.1 Ectocarpus siliculosus | reverse complement strand
AGGCAGGGCCGGGTTTAAAAAAAAAAAAACCCCCCCCCCCCCCCCGGTCACGCCCGCCCGCCCGCCCTTATGCGCATTACTCGTCCTGCTCGACAGGGCTTCAAGCACGGCTGCAAGATTCCGGCTTGTGAGAGCGCCGGTCTGTGCGCGTGTTCCTCCGGCGGCGGCCCGGTGGTCCCCATCTCCAGTGTCGCGGGACCCCCCTCCCGGGGGGGGGGGGGGCTCCGCAGCGAAAGAGACGGCCGCCGCCGACGCGACTCGCACGGGAGCGGGGGGAGAGGCCACGCCTCCTTCGCCGCAGACAACGGCGTAGGATGACGCAGGGGATAGAGTATCACAGGGCAGGACGGTGGTTGCTCGCCGGTTTCTCAGTTCGTGGGCCGCGGTGTGTGGCAACGGTGAGGATAACCGCGCTTCGAGCGGTAGTCACCGTTCAGTTGGGGGCGGATTGATTATATAGAGGGTTGAGTCGGGCGTGTGGCCAAAGAGGGCGCGAGGACACAGCACTCTGCGATATTTTTTCGGGTGCGGCGGAGGTGAAGGAAGCCGTTCGTCGCTGCGGTCGAACACTGTCTGTTGGGTTTTTGCATGCATGCACAGGAAAATGAAGTGCTGTAGTAGGCCTGAGGTCACCGGGGGAGTTGGCGCAGTGGCGGCTTGCCGATCTTCCAACTTGCACAACGTAACCGAAGGTACGGCGCATTCGCGTGGGATAGGCGTGTGTCGGGTGGCGCCTCGTGGTCTTGCGTACGGTGGGGCGTATCGCTTGCCGATTTGTGTTGTCGCCTTTGTGTCCGGAAGTGCCCCCCCATCGTCACTGTTGTCATGTTTGCTAGACGGCAGGCACCGTGCAATGTAGGGATGAAGAAAACGCGGCACTTGGTGCTTGGTTCTGTTGTATGTCATATTTTACCTCCGTTGGTTGTCGTTTGGTGTGCGAGAGAGGAGGCAGCGGAAGAGTTCATCTTGTCCGAAATTTGCGCGTTGCAGATGGACAGTGGGAACAAGGCCAGTTATCATTGTCGGATTAGGTGCGTGCATGTTGTGGAATGCCTTGGATGAGAAGCGTCGGGCAAAAGTCGTTGCGACCAAATCAGATTTAGTGGGCAGGTTTCAGGGCTCCGTGCATCCACGTTAGTCCCAAAGCGGCTGCTGTTCGGCGGGCGCCCGTAATCCTACGTAGTGCGCCCCGCGAGTCCCGGAACGTAATGCATACCTCTGCTCAATTGAAGAAATGCTTCCGAAGCTCCTCATTTTGTTTAAGGGTTGCGGCTCGATGGTCGCCCCACACCGAGCGCGGTTTGGTTTACCGCTTGCTCGCATGTGCCTGCCGGATATGTTGATGAGTCGTGCCCAAAGCGTCACCTTCACCATATATACGTACGAACGCACCCTTTCCGCACCGATATTCACATTCGTGAACAGGGGATGTGGGCAGAGACGGCAAGTGGCCTGTTGGTGTTTGTTTATTCGTTTGTTCCCGTCCGCTGGAAAACAAATGAATCGACAAGAGCGCGAAGTGGAGGCACCATCGACTTTAGTTGCCCTGTTTTTCATGGAAAAAGAAACTTCCAAGAAACTTCCCTCCGAGAACCTTGTGTTTCTCGACCGCTTGGGCATTCTTCCTCGTGAACAGTTACAAACCTCCGTTCGATCGTCGAGAACAGTTGCAGCTGTCATCGAAGTGTGTGCCGTTAACCTGTGTATGGCGGCAGGGCCTCCGTTTGATTCGTCGTCATTTGGAGCAAGTTTATCTACATCTTTGGCAAAACTGGCAAATACTCAAGGCGGTGTGGGAAGATGGGCACGAGCAAGAGAAGCAGAAGAGAATTATTTCTCCCCTTGAGGGTCAAAATGCTACGTAGGGAACGGGGAGGGAGGCCGGGTAAAAAAACACATGAATCAGCGCGTCCCAGGTACGTTGGGAAGGCACCTCGAGGTGCTTCAGAACCAGGAGCGGCGCTGCCTTGCCGGATGCCGATTCCCTGGTGCACTAAGACTCAGCGCATGAAGCCCCCGTATGTCAGGCGAAACATCTTTACTAAAGAAATCATCAAAGGCCTTTGCACGGTCCCCCCCCCCCCCCAAAGATGTGGGACATCGGCATCCGGGGGAAAATGTGGAGGACGTTGAAAAATATGACAGAATGCACAAGAAGTGCGGTGATGTTGGATGGGGAAATTTCGAAGTACGTGGATATACTCCAAGGAGTCGCACAGGGCTGTACGATGTCACCCACTCTTTTTAAGATTTACATCAACGATTTGATAAGGGCGGTTGAAGCAGTAAGACAGGGAGTCCAAGTAGGGGGAAAGAGTGTGTCCGGACTGATGTTTGCAGATGATTTCGTGGGGGTATCCGAAACACCAGAAGGGTTGCAAGAACAAATAGATGCGGCGGTAGGATACACCCGAAAATGGAGACTGTCGGCGAACGTAGGAAAATGCGCAGTAGTGGTCTGTAACGAAGACAAGAAAAATCCCGTAGAATTCAAATGGAAATGGGGGGAGGAAGAACTACCGGTAGTAGACAAGTATACGTACCTGGGAGTAGAGATTTCGAAGGAGTGCTCATGGGACGCACACATAGCGAAGTTGATTGGGAAGGGCAAAGCTCAGATAGGCAAGATGGACGAGATCCTGACGGACCCACACCTAGACACTAGGATTAAGAGGTGTATTCTCTTGAATGTGATTGTACCTAAGCTAGAGTATGCAGGAGAGGTATGGGAAGGTAACGAAAAGGCCGTCAAGCAGCTGGAAACGGTGCAGATGGCAGCGGCCAAGAAAATACTAGGATGTTCAAGTACAACGAGCAACACTGTATTGAGAGCAGAATTGGGAATGTACTCTCTTAAAACAAAGAGAGACATGCAGAAGTTGAATTGGTAGTACAAGGTAAGTAGAATGTCGGACGATAGACTACCAGCCATGGTTGACAAGGCATCTTGGGGAAAAGCGACTCCAGGAAAGAAGGGAATCAGATGGGACAAGGTGGTAGAGAAGGTTTGGAAGGAGATAGGAGACGAGGAGGAGACGTTGGACACGGAAGGGTTCGGGGGGTTCAAGACGAAAGTCAAGGAGATGCTAGAGAGTAGGGAGGAGGCAACCCTTCGGAAGAAGGTACGAAGCGAAGACCACTTGGAGATATACGGGAAGTTGAAAGAAGGGATAGGGATGAAGACGTACTTGGACGGCCCCATGGACAATGCGAAAAAGCTGAAATTGCAATTTCGAGTAGGCGATCTGGACTTGCCAGAACGGAGGAAGAGGTATACCAGCCGTAGGAGAGAGGAAGAGGAGGATAGACACACATGTCCATGTGGCAAATCGGAGGAGAGTAGACCCCACATAGTTGGGGAGTGTGAGTTGTACAAGAAGGAAAGAGAGGATCTCGAGGAGGAAATGAGACAGAGAGGGTGTGACATGGACAAGTTTGGTAAATTAAACAACAGCAAAAAACGATCGCGATAATTGGGGATAGATGGTGGGCACAAGAGGCCCTAGAGGACGGGGATAAGATGTGCAAGAAATTTTTATGGAGTTTGTGGCAGAAACGTAAAGAGCTCCCAAATGTCGGTGGTGTCTCTAGTAGGTGTAGGAACGGTGCTCCGTCTCGAAAGGGACGCGTGGTCAATGGTCAAATGACTACGGCAAGCAACAAATGATTACGCCCCCCCCCCCCCCAATCTATATCGCGTCATCCCGTATGCATATGCAAACCAACATACCATCGGGCTTGCTTTCTCTTCACGCAAAGCACATTCTTAACCAACTGACTCCGCAGCAACAGCTCATGGTATCTGTTCTTCAATACGTGAAGCAAACATTATCTGCAGTATACAGCCCAGACAGTGGCGCGTTTCACAAGCATCCCCCTCAAGCTGCTTCAGAACGGAAAGCCTATCATGAAAAGGCAGCGAACGTACCGATTAATTGCGAGTGACAATAAGCGGGTGGGCTTGCGCGGACCACATATGGCTCAAAGCTGCCTGATAAATGCTTCAAAGCACGCAGTAACATTAGTCTGCACCCTGATCCACAGGATAAAACAAACAGCATGAACATGGCACGTTCCCGAAAACCTCAACGCGTACCAGGCGTACCCTAGCATAGTCATTTCGACCTCTGATGTGTTGCCGTTGCTGTTGCTGCTGTTGCCACAGCCAAACACTCTATCGAAGCTGACCTGCGTGCGCCACCATGGACCCGCTGACAACCGAAATGGCCCGAAAACCCACTCTCCGGCCCCAGCACCAGGACCGTTGATCACGATGAAGGATTCGCGGAATACCGCCAGCAGTGCGCGAATTTGATCGATGAAGGCTTCGCGGAGTACCTGCAGAAGTGCGCGAAATTGATCGGACAGCAAAGTTGACGTGGAGTTGCGCGAGCGAACAGACCGTCCCGGCAACGTCGTGGGGAACAAGTTCCGATTCCGAACAGGCCGGAAAGCGGAACAATGAAGTATTTTCTTGCTCTTCAAGCGGTGTGGCGCCGCGCTTTGAACTGGAAAAAATCAACCGGATTCGATTTTCAAAGGACCGGATGGCGCGTGCGAATCGACACCACTCCTGCAAGCACCGATACGATAGGCCTGCTATCAACCCATCACCAAGCTAACGCACAGGAGGAGTCGCCTCGATACATGGCACGCGCAACGTACGGGTAGCCCGACGAGGAGACGGCAAACCGTTTGGGAAGGCGACGGCCAGGCAGCATTGTGTACCGTGACATTAGCGCGTACGCCCTTCTGGCAAATGAAGTATCTGTGTCTACGGGACCCTCCCGCCTACCATCTTACAAGAGCGGAGGAGTGGTACGCAGGTCCGACCGAAGGGTACCAGGCCAGCGGGACTACGTGAACTCATGTCTAGCGACGAGGCAGCGCAGCGTTCCCTATTACAAGCAACAGCCGCAACAGAAGTGGCCGCAGCCAGCAGTAGAGGCTAAAACTCTGTATCGGCTGTCGAGATGAGACCGACCTTCATGACTCCCCCAACTTTCACCGCATGCGCCCCACTACACCTGAAAATGGCCGCCAATTTTGAACGGCGGGATCCGTCCCCCCGCTTCATGAGCGACACCATCAAAGACCAATGTCCACAGGTAGTCCGGGTCGTGCTGGTGCCCTTGACATGGCGGGCGGTGGATGGAGCATCGTTGGCCCACAACCAAAACACGGCATGGACTGCCTCCACACACGTGAAAAAACGGCGGGTGCCCTCAAGCATGCGCTTCTGCTCATCAGTGACTTCCGTCCCGTCGGCGTTATTTTTTCGAGCCACAGGTATTTCGCTAGAGCCTGCGGCGTGTTGTGGAAAACACCATCCCCCCCACGAGGGTTTGCCATTTGAACCGCCTGCACCATCATCGACAAGCAATCGCATTATCCTGGGAGAACAACGTGAACAACCAACAGCTAGGAACAAAGGAGTTGTGCCGTTGGGGCCGACGGTATTCGCGTATTCCCTTGTGCCGGCTGTGTTCCGCCCCTCGTGGTGATGTAGGAGGTGCATGGCGGCCCTCTCACGACCACATCCGGCGGCGGAGAGGATCGCTTCTCCGGTGTCAACGACGCCTGCGTTCGTCAACGCACGCATGACGTCCATATGCTGCTCCCGGGTGGCAACAGCAAGAGCTTGTTCGCCGCCGCGTGCACCTCCACGGCCTTCGATCCCAACCTCGTTGATGAACTCTTGTACCATCTCCGAGTACCCAAGGAGGGCCGACACAGCCAAGGGCACGTTTGCTGCGTTGTTGTTGCTGTCCGGAATCCGCGCAGCCAAGCAAGGCTTAGCTTTTGCCCTAAGGAGTTGCCTGATTGCGTCCACGTGTCCCCCATACGCCGCCATGATCAATGGTGTCACTCCAATCAGAGTACGGCAGTTTACGTTCGACCTTGCCTCTATTGCGCTCTGATCATTTCGGAGCGCCCACGGTCTGCAGCTATGTGAAGCGGTGTCTGCGCTTGCAAGTCGACAGCTTCGAGGTCCGCGCCTGCTCCGAATAGTATTTTGGAGGCGGTGGCATCACGTCCACCACCTCTAGCCGCATGATGCAGAGCAGCGTAACCCTCGTCGGATGATATCGACAGGTTCGCTCTGTTTTGGACAAGGATCCTGACGACGGCTGAGTGGCCCTCGGTGGCGGCGAGCATGAGAGGGGTGTACCCCTCCGATCCGTTTGTTGGTCGATATCAATCGACCCTCTCGAGAGCAGCGCCTCCGTGCGATTGGTGGAGCCTTTCATGGCGGCATCGTGCAGCTCATTCCGAGAGCTTCGTGGCCCCCGCTGGGGTCGATGAACGGAGGCCATGTTCTATATACGTGCGGCGATAGAGAAGCCAGAGGTGTGTGTGCTGGCTCCGTCGTCCGTTTGTGTCGTACGCTGGCAGGATGGACCGGGTCGTTGAGAGAGCAGAGGATAGGGTCCTTAGCTGGGGGGCTTAAGCTGGCCGATCAGCGGCCTCCGCGGCAGGGCGTGTGGTTGTGTCTGGCGGATGCAAGCGGGAGCTTGTGTAAGACGGTGGGGGCGTGGGGGTGCGGCGGTGCGGCGGTGGGACCCCTGTGCGTGTGAGGCGAGCAGTGCTGCACCCCTGATAATAAAAAAAAAGTACCAGGAGACGTAACACCTCGGGCGGGAAGTCAACCCCTGTTGAAACCCCTCGATTTCTTGCGGCGCAACAACTCAAGACCTCGCCTCCAACAACCGGCTACGTAAGGCGAAGCGGTGCTGGAAGCGTCGAGTTTCCGCCTGAGATAGGTGAGTCAGCTATGTGTCAACTCTGTAGCTTTTGTTTTACGGTCGGGGCTAGTCGGTAGGTATCCAGTTTTTCTAGGGCGTACCACTGTAGGACACAGCCCGAAAATTCGCGTGTGAGGGTCGGACGTGCAGCAGTCTCTACACAAGTCTAGCGTGTTGCAACATAACGTCGCCAATCTCATGCACTCAGGTATTGTTGCCATCTTTCACAAAAACTTCGCGGCGATTATACGTTCCACGAGATGAGCATGTTTAGATCAGAGTTCAGAATTGTTGCGCTTGGTTGTAAAGATCCGAAACACAGGTCTGCATCCGGTTCGACTGTGGGTATATCTTGAACGTGTAGATACGTGGTGGTTGTCTTTATTTTCCTCATGCAGTAGTAACAAGTACAGCAGTCTGTGTACTGTACTACCCGTACCAGATTCTGCCGTGCTACACATGCACGACACATGTGAAACTGTGGAAAGATCAAACCTTTCGCGGCTCGATGTGCTCAATATCTACCGGAAAAGGTTGATGGAATTTGGTGAGCAAGAGAGTGTGAGAGTGTAAGAGTGACTTCATGTAAACTCAAGACTAATGTCGAGAAGTTCCGAATACGTGCAACACGGACGCTTTTTTACATCTTTGTGTCGACTCCGAGGTATTTGTCATCATAATGTACACGAATCCTCCCTGATTCGTATCATTTGGGTGTTTTACAGCAGTGCACCAGAAAGGTTTCTTTCGAGCAAACTACTTCTAAACATGATAGGTTTGAACTTCTGAGAAAATTTTAGACACACCTGTCTTTCAGATAAGATGTGATGAGCGGCTGTCTGAGGTGTCCAAGTAATGTACCAGTAACCGCCGAATTTACAACTTCCTCTTCGTGTGCGTTACGATTTCAGGGTATCATGTGCACAGCAGTAGGATCTTTCCGTAGAGGGAGGATCGAATCAAACTCGCGATGAGACGTAGCAGGAGCAGCGGACAACGGGGGGGGGAGGGCGCGGCGACAAGATCCGGACAGTCAGAGCAGACCGTGACACCACCCGCGTCTCCTTGCCCTAAATGAAGACGCGGACGGACTTTCAGCCCAATTGGAGGAATGCGACACCCAAGGAGGATGCGCCGCGAACTCCATCGCTCCCGTGAACGGTGCAGCGAGGAGAGCATCATGGTACAGCAGTACTGGCATGTCCACGGGGAGGGAGCGGTCATAGGACATCGCCGCCCGAAAGAGGGCGAGCGGCACTGGCGGCAGCGGCGGTGGCAGCAGCAGCAGCGGAAGGGGGGGGGGGGTTCCGGTCGGCCGTCGGCACGAACTACACGTCGGAGAGCGCGATCGAGGACAATGCAAGCGTGTATGTTGTTGGTTCGTCGGTTCTTAAACAGTTGGTTCTGCTCGAGAACCGAACCACAACCAACGAACACCTGACGTCTGACCACAAATCTGACATCTGACCATCTGACATCTGACATCTTACATCTGACACAGGTTGCTTGGCTGTTGTTCTCCTGAGCAAAGGCCTCGGGACGTGGCGATCTTGTGCTTGTGTACTGTATTGCGTGCGGCCAGCATGTCCTCTTCTTCTCTGCATTGAATTCAAACCACAACTAACTGTATTCGGGTGCCCCTCCCTCTGTGTACTTCAGTGTTCAGTTTTCTGTCTTCCAACGATCAGCAAAATATCAAAATAACATGAAAGGCTCCGTAACCTTCAGCAGAGCCTGTACAGTAGTCGTGGTCCCAGTGTAATCGCATTGCGGCGGGTACCCGTTATTGTGGCATTGTATGTACTACATGTAGGGAGTTGAAAGCCCCAGTGGGCGGCGGGGCCCGAATCGCAAGGTAAGACAAGCGTGGGTAAGCGAGGATAAGCGTGCATGTACAGAGGTAAAACGAGAGGGGCGGGGCGAGACGACGAGTGAAATGTACGATGGGCAGGATATATTTGAAAATATTACGTAGACTTACGGTGACCATTTGCGAACTCATCCATACTGGTCAGTGTGTCATCACATGTTTGCTGGTATCACAGCAAACACGGATGCAAGGTCTGGCGTTGGCCCCCCGTCAATTGTATGAGGAAAACATCAGAGGATAAGTGCAGCCTCGAGAGTACGGACCCCCCGCAAGAGGCGGGCAACGGCGACAATAGCTACGGGTTGCAGGAGGTGAAGTACTGTCGGGCGTTGAACTTGTCACCCATGTATATACCCTGCGCAAGTATACCTTCCCCTAGCCATAGCTTCTTCAGCTCTTGTCATTACTGTCCAACTGTTTGGCGGTCCAGCCGAACGGCACTTCCTCTCCTGATATCAGTCCATCGAAAGCAATATCATGTCTTCGAGCGGGGGCGACAGGTGTTTTCAGAAGCGGTTTATACGGAAAATGCAGAGCCAGATGCGGGAACTGCATGTTGCACTCATTTCCGCCAACGGCCTGTACAGGTGGCCGATACGTCAAGACAATATGAGGTGAAACTTTGCTGGTACGGGTGACCAACTATCCAACACCAGGGCGTATTGTACCATTTGATTCGGTGTTAACCACATCTCCCAATCTATGAACACAGCATCAACAGGTCGATTCTGCGGGGAACGACATACACCACAGTTCGCCCGTGCTGGCTGATCGCCACAAGACATGCGCGGGGTTTTTGGAAGGCATGAGTAGAGAACCCGACCCACGGCGTAGATTTATTTATCGCACAAGGTTCGAAGCAGAGCACGGAACTACGGACGCCGAACCATGCTTCTTCGGAGTTCCGAAAAACAACTTGGATGGAAGCAGAGAAGGTGGACCGGGGGAAACCATGGCATACAGGGGTACTACAGGGAGCTAAGAGGTCCATGACCTCCTGGCACAAAAAGGAAGAGGAGGCTAGCCGACAACGAGCGCTCAAACGCAACAAGAAACCCGGCAACAACACGGACACGGCAACAACCACGGGGGCGGGAGGGGTACAGTAGGCGGACGTGACAGCGAGGAAATACAGGAAACGCGAAGAGGCGGACCCAATGGCACGAAACCGCTGTGCCGAATTGAACCCTCTTGCTTGACTTATCCCCTCCCCCCCCCCCCCCCGGCACTGCACCATTGCACCAACCCCCCGCGAGCGATGACGTGCGTTTGCTGGCTCGGGTGGCCCGCTTTGTGTTGTGTTGTTTTGTTGTTGTCTTGCGTTGTTCTGTTTGTTCTTTATTGTTGCTTGTCGCTACGGCGTGTGTCTTTCTTCTCTTTCCCTTCTCTCCATCTGCTCTCTTCTTTTCTGTTTCTTTGTCTGTTTCTTTTTCTTTTTCCTTCTTTGTCCAACCTAGGGTTACCTCGCTATAGCATGTCGAGGCGAGCGGAGTGGCCTAGACTATCTGTCGTTAACTTCTACTGGCTTGCGGACCCTTCGGGTCCTTTTTCGTATACCTTTTGTGGGTAAGTTAGCCTGTGACCACGGGAATCGACCCCGTCAAGTGTTAGACTAGTACGGACAGAAGAAGGTACTGGGTAGAGAGAACCGGAACGTTTTTCAACGTGAAGACAACAACAACAACAACAACAACAACAACAAGGGCTCAAGCCGTGGGCTGACAAACTCTGCCAATCAAGCGGGACAAGTGCCTTGCAACAACAGTTCACTCAAGGCATCAAATATTATCCACGAACATTGGCCGTAGCTGGACGCAACCCGAAACTGTGTCACGCCAGACGCCAATTGTACCTTGGAGATGGGAGACTGAAGATTATGCAGATTCTGAAGGGGAGACTGCGAGAGCGAGGGCAGTGGCAGGTGCGGCGGCCTTAGCGGCAGTGAGAGGCTGCCGTGAGGGGGGGGCAGCCTCCTCACCCTTACCATCTGCAATCCAGCTCTGGCCTTTTCGCCTGGACCGAGACGTGGGAAATACGCCCCGTTTTCTCGTGACGTTGGTGTTGAGGTTTGGGCAGCAGAGGGAATAGCTTCGTCTCCAGGACAGCACGCAGACGTACGCGGGTCGATATTCAGCGGCCTGAACGCGTGCACGAGGAGAAAATTTCAATGCCGTCACGCATGCGAGGAAGCTAGACCTCGAGAGAACTGCTCTAACGTAATCTGGCCGCATCGTCAGTAAAAAAAAACTGACACGCTAGATGATGTGTCCAGCAATCTCATGGCCAACGTGATGTGTCTCAGGTAACGCAAGAGATCCTGTTCTAGTAGATGCTATGGTCGTCGTTTACGTTGGAAATCCGTGGTCGGACCTCTGCCTAGCACGTCTTCTGTGCTTTTTTTGGGAAAGTCGCCGACCAACCCTCCCAAAACAAACACATTCTAAGTAGAATCCGCAACGAACGCCAAACCGCTCGGCATGACCTACAGGACGTCGGTATTGGCGAAAGGGTGCTCCGACCGTGCTTATCGTGGGCCCTGTGTGTATGGAGAAAATAAACAGGAGCACCACACACGCAACACCAACAAGAGGTACGGTGCGTACTAGTTGCTTGGCTCCTTTCCAGGATTGCCATCGTCGTCATGAGAGTCAGCATCAGCATTGGCACCAATCGCATTTGCAGCATCGGGAGCATCAGTTCCAGAAGATTGATGAGCAGCACAGGATCATCACCGCCATGAACGCCATCACTTCATGTTCAACCAGGTGAAAACAACCAGGAAGCACTTGAGGGGGGCGCCACCTTAGTTACGTTGAGAGGACCCGCAAAATAGCTCATGGTCGGGTCGAAACACGACCTACACCCAAGTAGCAGGACGAGTGGGGCAAAGACGATTGCATGCAAGAATACCAACATCGAGGAGCAACGTCAACTTGAATGATTGTGTAAGACCAGCACCAGGAACATTGACATCGATTACTTTCGACAAAGAATGAGTCGAGATACTACCAGTCCGCCAGGAACCGCAATCAACGGAGATCGCAACGCGGCCAGTCTTTCTTCTTCTGTACCACTGTAGCACCGCGAAAATTGTGCATGCATTTCCTACTCTTCAAAGATAAAGCACGATCGTCCGGAACACGCCAACCTCCTCCAAACCTAAAACCCTGTCCACCAAACCAGCCAAGTCGCCACCCAGCTGCAGTCGGTCGGGATATGCGTGACACAAGACCAGCAAACCACGACGACGCCATGCCCTGTCGGCTGGAGCTCGCGTCAATAGGCTTCGCGCGCGCTCGTCATCCCCGGGTTCGGTCGAAGGAAACCTTCGGGTCCCGATCCTATCCGCTGCCGTTTTTCCTTGCTTACAAACGATCGTCTCGTCCGCACCCCACCTGAGAAGAAGGCCCACCACCTGGACGGAGCCGCGTCGTTGTCCGACTTTGGCTGCTGCACGGTGCAGCGCTGTTTCTCCGGATATTGTCTGGGCGTTGACCTCAGCACCGAGATTCAAGAGGGCGAGGGAAGCCTCGGGGCTCGCCTCTTCGGCAGCGCAGTGCAGAGGACGGGAGCCCGACATATTCCTTGCTTGGATATCGGCTCCAGCTCCGACGAGCACATCAATGGCGTTCGCCCTGTTGGCTTTCGCTGCCCAATGAAGAGCCGTGCCGAAAGCAGCCGCAAGGTTTACTTCCATCCCGTGATCGATTAGCATTCGCAAGATTTCCACATCCTGACTTGAAGCGGCGAAGTCGAGGAAGGACATGTCAAACTCGTTCAAGCGAACGGTGAGGTCGGCTCCGGCGGCCAAGAGAGCTTCCACCATAGAGATATGCCCTTTAGTTATGGCGCGGCTGAGTGGCGTGGTGTGATCGCAATCCTGGTCGTCGATATCAGCCCCATTGAGCAACAACAACCGCGCCGCCTCCACGCTACCACCTTCAGCAGCGGCATGTAGGGGGGTGCCATAGTCGTCCTCGTCGTCATGAACAGATGCTCCATTCTCCAACAGCAACTCCGCTATCGCGATATGACCTCTTCGAACAGCCTCGTGCAACGCGACTCCCCCGATCTTTGCTCCCGCTTGCACAAGCTTCTGCGCCAGGCCTTCATCCCCCCGTGCCACTGCGCTCTCAAGTGGAGCCGCCAGCCACTCTGACATCTCGTGGGGGCACCTGTGATTACAAGCAGCCATTTGAAATATAACGTTCGAGGTAGGCTCGGTGTACTGCTCGGTGGGAGCATGTGTATCTAGAGCATCATGAATGGAGGAGCGCGGACCTACGTAGCAAAAGTTAGAAAACGGAGAGTTCGCTTGTTTCCGACCCTACCAGCCAAGATGCAACCCCAACCGCGACTACCACTACTACCGCCGTCGGGAGAGGGGGCTGTTGAACACTGCGCAGTACTGCTGTAGAATATGTGCAGTAAACATAGACGATGCGCATGTATGGTTGCTGGATGCAACGATACTACGTAGATGCGGTGTGATAAGTCACGGATGGTACGACGACCTCACGGTGATATTGAAGCGACGAGTATGAGCGAGGAGCACCAGGGAATAACTGATTGGTGAGTATCTGTTAAAGAAGCACGATGACCACTAGATTGCTAGTCAGCGCTGTCTAGTGGTCATCGTGCTTCTTAACAGTATCTAGCGAGATAGCGAGGTGACACGAGCCCCACCGGGCCCACTTCCAAGCTTCCCTCGTCTCATGCTCTCAGTAACTGAGATAGCCTTGGATTCCTATCTGCGGAATAATGCACACGTTCCAGAAGATGCGCTGACATCAATACTTTGCCTCCAGCTACCCTGACTAACAACCCAGGCTCTTTTCTGCTCATGCAGAGAGAAAACTACACTGTGTGACAAAGCCACAGCCACGAGCCACATCATCAGGTGAGAGCCAGCCCTCATATTCTGTCTGAGGCTACATCGCTAGTCCGACCCCCCCGCAGCGAGAGAGAGGGTCGCTGGATAGGACAGCTGACCTGGTGTCGAGCATGAGGTCGAGCACTCGCTCCTCTTCCCCTTTCAGCGTTTCTTTCGCCGCTTTGTTTTTCTCGGCAATATTTCTATTGCTGCCGAGCATGTTGAGAGGGGCGGCGCCGTTCCTTGTGTGTGTGAATGTGAGAGAAAAGGGGGGTGGAGAGAGACAAAGACAAGAGAGAATGAACCACAGCGGGCAGTCGATATATGAAAAGACGCGTCTACACTCTCTCCTGTGGTCGGTTAGAATTTTCGACTACGCTGCTGAAACACTGGTAAAGGAAAGAAGGAAGTAGGCGAGAGAGACATTGCAAAGGCGCATCGTAGGACAGCCCTGTGCCCGAATATCCCGCATTAGAATTGTGAAGCGCGACCACTCTTCCTCCCCAGTGCACCACATGGCATCCATCAAGCCGATCAAACGCGCGCGACGACGGCAGACCGGAAAAATTCGATAGCGCTGGCGGTAGCCGTCCACAACCAAAGTACAGATGGGCGTGGCGGCGGAAACCCGAATGAACGAAAGGAAACCTTACCTACGTTTCGACACACCTATTCAGGCGAGCGGGAAGCGCGGCCCAGCAGCACCGACAAGTACCAGCAGTCGCGTTAGGAGTGCTTCTTTCGAACCACCTGGTGCGGTGATGAGAAAGGGTGCGAGAAAGAGAGAACGGCGTAAAGGCGGGAAAAGACAATGGACCAACCAAGAGTCGAGAGTCTTGGGACTAAAACTGAGCAGGGCTAACTAAAGGACGAGGGAAAAAACAGCTGGCTCGGATTGGAGTGTGTTGCTTGAGGGCGGGGGGATTGGGAGCGAGTGTGATTGCTTCTGCCTATGGGATATAAACCACGGATAGATTTTGTCGGCACAAGGACACAAAATCAAGAACACATAGGGCAAGTTCAACAAGATGTACACATAGTCTAGACTAATGTAGGTTCTCCTACAAACTAGATAGAATCAAGAGCCGGTAGCATGTGGCGTGAATGGACCGAGGGACAGCAGAGAACATACCCTAGACGTATGCATAGCGGAGCACACCACAGGTGATGGGGGAAGCCGCAAGGAAGCCAGTGTGGAATCAAAAGGAGATATATGCTGCAAAACACGAATAATGCAACAATAGAGGAGGCAAACTGAATATTGAAAAAATAAGATAATCGGAGTACAACATGATGCTGTATACCTCTGCTGCACAAGGGCATTCGCGAGTAACCACCACCGCCTAGCAAACGAGCGATTCCAAGGCGGCAGGGATAAATGAAGATCGTACGTATGTGACCAGGGGTATACACGAAAAATAAATTTCCTTCACGTACGCATAGGCCGACAAATCTGAAATTTGAGTCAGCGGGGGGAGGGGCCCCGCGCATTGAGCGGACGCTTTTCGCTGAGGCGGGAATATACACCAGAGACCCGTTTTCCTGATGAGGCTGCTGCCGCTTCTCTCTCTGTGTGCACAAGCAGTGTGTCATCTGGACCTGGAGACAGCTGAGAGGTGGCGATCCCCCCGCCCTCTGAAGCTTCTCATGCATACCCCATATGAAACTTCTGGCCCAGCCAGTCTCTACAATAGCCCGCTTGTCGGGCCGCGCGTCGGGTCAACATCCTTGGTACATACGATGACTGACTGTGGTTGTTTTGGCTGCATGATGATGCAAAAAAAACGAAAACAGCCGAACGCACAGCAGCAGTCTACAATACATGTACAGTCGTGACCCCAATAGAAGAGGGTACCGAGCAAGAGGGGGTTCCGTGATAAGTGGGTCAAAATCGGATGTCACGGGTGCGACCCGGTTACCCTCTTATATAGAGACCGGCCCCTTTATAGTGGACTGACCCCACTATGGACTGTCACCTGTGTGTGGCTCCCTGGCTCCTCACAGCTGCTGCCCACACAAACACACCACCAGCTTGCAGCAGCAGCAGCAGCGAGAACCGACAACCGCTTATCCGAGAACCTGAAAATGAAACCGAAACATTATTATCCGAACCTGTCCAGCCTGAAATTTTGAAATTTTCCCGAAAAATGAATGTCCGCAATGTTGTACCGCACATTCCGCTCTACGCGAACGCACGCACTCCCACAATATCAACGTTGATACAGCCTCCCCCCGTGGGCACTCTTGTCAAGCAAGGAAGGCAACGTACACACTGGAAACGGCGACTAGGGGAGCGAGGTGATAAGGTGACAAAGGTTATGGCGTTTGCATGGTTTGCCTGATGGAGCTGCTTGTGGTGTGTGTGATTGGTCTACTGCACTCCCCGAACACAACAGCAGAACGCTACCAGAATGTCGTTCGTCTGCATGGTTTGCCTGATGGAGCTGTGGTGTGTGTGATGGTCTACTCTGGTCCCCGAACTACAACAGTACGGAATGTCGTGATTGGACCGAGAGCAAGAGGAGAGAGAGAGAGAGAGAGAGAGAGAGAGAGAGAGAGAGAGAGAGAGAGAGGAGAGAGAGAAGAAAGAGGGCAGAGGGGACGGATTGCCAAGAATTCTCGCGGAATATTGTGCTGTGCTGTTTCCAAAGTGTGTAGCAGCAGTAGATGAAAATAGGAAACTGGGGGTGGGCCCGAGGTCCGACAATGGGCCTAGACCACACAAAGACCACCATGGAGACACAGGCCTGAGCCTCTTAGGAGAAGGGATTCCTGAGAACGAGTCCTGAGTTCGGTAGCTGACATCGCGATCGGGGTATTTATTTTCGGAACGACATTGTTTGTGGCAGCGGCGGCGGGACTACAGTCGTGGTTCCGATATTAGAGGGTGGTGTGACAACGGCTCTCGACCCTCTTGTATCGGAACCCCCTCTTATATCGGTATGCGTAAGAGGGTGACCCTCTTATTTCGGGGTCCGCTAAATAAAGTGGGGTACCCTCTTACAGAGGAAAATCGTCAAAAACGAGAAACAAAGGCGCTTACAAATACAGGCTCGGTCAAGTCAGGATGCCGTGTATAGTATTAAATGTATGCATGTCTGGTGGACTGTATACGCACGTGTGGTGGTAGAGCGTATCGGCGTGCCCAAAGCAAGCTATGCGATTGTGATCGTGTTGGCAACGCTTTCCTTGTGGTGTTTTTCGATTGGACCACCTCCCCGACCATGAGAAATTCCGAGCACACGGGCTACAACTGCAGCACAACAAGACAGGACAACCGCTGCCTGCCGCACACCATAGTTTACTGCTACAGCAGTGCCGCAGAGTCGGGCCTGTATAAACATGTATTGCCTACATCTACGAGAAGTCCCAGATGTCTGCCTGCCGTGCTGGTTTAGAAACGCACTGTATGCTGAACGGAGCGACATTCTAGCCTTGCGCAAAAAGCCCCCTGCTTCTACATTGCCAGACACTACTCCGCGAAGTGCTCCAGCGGGCCAAAAAATGAAAGACAGCCCAGCACACGGTGGCGGCCCCTCCCACCCCCGCGCCCTCCCCGTGCCATCGTCGCCGTCGTCGTTCTCGAGTAGCTCTAGCTCGTCGTCAGAAGGGTTGGCTTCCTCCACGAAGATGCTGTTGGCGTTCTCTGACAGCACGTCCTGCGCGTCTTGCTGCAAAGCTTGCTGAACCTCCTCTCGCTCCTCCAGCCCTGCCGAGGCCAGGGTCGCATTGACGGCGGCCATGTGGGCAGGTTGGCCCGGGACGATGTCGAGGTTTGCCAGCACCTCGCACAACTCCTGGTCCTGAACGCCGGGCCCGTTAACCGCAGTGTTTACGCCTACGCTCAGCGCATTAAGTGCGGCCGTGAGCTCTGGTGTTACGTGTGTATGCTGCTGCGAGGTCGGATTACCAATCGTGCGAAAGGATCTTTAGGGGGTTCGGGGGTAGGGTTTCCGGAAGGTTCGGAAAGCATGCCGTACTTTTTGGGCGCGCGCGCACGCGGTTCTTGACGGTTTGGAGGTGGTACTCGGCTAGCTCAGCTCTGCTAGCTTGCACACTGAAGCCCGAGCTGTGCAGGCTTGCAGAGCCCGCCTGCTCGTATGTTCAGTGGAGTATGTTCCTGCGCGCACAGGGGACTCATGGTGTGTAGGGGAGGAGAAGAATGCTGCTAGAAAAACATGTCAGGACCGCCGAAAGCAATCAATTAGTCTACAATGTAGACTGTTGTCGGGGGCACCGATTTGTATGTGCGCGCTACCGGGCTGCCGGCCGTTCGGTAGGGCGTGTACTGCTGCTGTACGAAGAGCGAGTGGAATATCTAGCTGAGTCTAGGTGCTGTAGGTCTAGGCCTTTGCACAGCTTCGAGATGACCGAAACCGCTTTCTGCGCTGGCTGTACACGAAAGAAACAACCGATTGCCCCGCAACGCTAGAGGTAGGCGCATCAGCATCCAGATCTGCCGCTGCCATCTGCTTCCAGATTGATAGCTTGCCAACGTCCAACCAGGCACAACACTGCACAACAACCCATACGACGTCTGAAGAAGCATGTTTCCCCCAATCCCCCACAGCCACCCTATAAGGCGTCGAAAGCCTACCCATTTCCGGCTCAGGCTACACCTAAACAAGGTATGACACAAGATATCACACCCCCTCGACCGATTTTCCAAGCTCCATTCTTTCACAGCAGAAGCGTGGCAGCGCCGGAAACGGCGGCGTTGAAGCCGCTCTGTCAAGAGCCTTCTGAAACAGTCGTTTCATGCACGCATTCTCTTCGTGGAGTAATTGATGTTTGGAAATCGGTCCAGGCGGGTAGGCTGCTGCATTTACAGGCACACATCGCAGATGATCTGCTCCCATGTAGGTTGCAAATGGCAGATACTAGATTCAACACCTTCCCATGTCAAACTATCGAGAAAAACCCAAAGTTTTTGCGCAGGGTATATTGAGGAGATATTATACACCAGGTTTGAGCGAGTCGTCTCCACGTTGTCTGAAGCATACTTACTTGTAGACTTCATGTAGGTTGAAAGGGGAAGTTGGTTGAAGGGGGAGTTGCAGGAGGGGAGAGAGGAGCCGACATAGTCTCGCCGATAGCCTGCTTGTTAAGCTTTGGTTTAGAAGGGGTGAACGCGGAAAGAAAACAACATAGCTTTAATATATACCGTAATAGTCGGAGAGATAGGACCGGTCTGAGAGGTGGCACCGGTCGGGGAGATGGCACGGGGTTGCTAAAAAAATACGAGAACGGCACGATTTACATCCATTTACGCACCGGGGTCAGTGAGATCGCACACCGACCGCCAAACCCAAAGATTGAGCTCATTTTCAGCTGCCGGAGTGAGGTACATGTGTGTTCCTTATACATGTGGGGATGGTGTCAGCGGAGCGCCACCCCTGCATGTACGTATGCATGGTCGCGGTTCACACGGGATGCCAGTTGATTTCATATTTGAATTGGTATGGAAGTTGCCAACCGTATACTCTCAACTAGACACACAACGTACAAGCCACATCCTACCCCACCTTACACAACACGAAGCTATTGTTGCTTCGTACGTTGCTTCGTACGTACTGGTATCCGTAGAGGAACACCGAAACGAAAGCGGAAGACAACTGATGCCGTATGTACCAGTACCTCAGATGGAAACGACATCCTTTCTTGTCGTCACTCTATAGCCAAACTCGCATCAAACACGACACCACTCGCTGTATGGAAAGCTGTTACGTACCAGCCTACGTTGCCGTTACCGGTATGCTCCCACTCATACAACACCTGTGTGTATTTCATCGGAGATCGCACCGGTCGGAGAGATCGCACCGGGGTGCCTTGAAAATGTAATCAAAAAGATCTAATTGCATTCCCGCACCGGGGTCGGAGACATGGCACCGGGGCGCGATAAAAACTCAAGGAAGAACATTTAAAAAAACGATCGCACCCGGTGCCATCTCTCCGACCATGACGGTATCTCGAAACGGCATGTACGTACCACAAGTCCAGGACGAAATGGTATTGAATGCCAAAACGCAACCTGAAAATTATTGCCAAGTGGCCAAGTGGGCAAGTGGCCAAGTGGGCACCAGACAACTTTCTTGGACAGAACACAAAATAATTTCTACCCTCATCCGGATGGAACGCAATGAGCTGAACCCAATGGTAGGTAGGTCTGCCTTGTTTTCGATATAGGATCAAAAACGGCTCTTCGACAATTCGTTACTTTCACATTTGGGAACAGGTCTGGTTGTCCTTGGATACGCATCTTTCAAGCCAAGGCTCGAAGGCAAAAGATACATCGCGCTCTTGGAAACACAAAAAACAGCGAGCAGTCGATAGTACTGGAAGTGGTGTGAAAGGCTGACAAACGGAACGTCGGTGGGCTCGGAAATAGTTCTTGAAGCAACCCCTATCGTGTAGCGAAACCAATGAATTCCCCTCAAGAAAAACCAAACGTATCTATCCCCCAAAACGCGGAGCCGAATACTCCTACCACCAGCCTCGACACACCATCAGCCGAAAGACTACAAAAAAAATTTAACTCTACCCACCACTGCGAACCGGGCGAAATGACGTAATGGCGCAAGCGGTTCAGCTCAAGCGGACACCGTACCACAAAGCATCTGAGACATCGTACAACAACATCCGAGCCCCCCCAAAAGTATGGCTATGGCTTAACAAAGGTCAGCCGGACCCGGCCGAACTGGTCGAATGATCGCATTAGAGACTTCTGGCAGAAGCATCTGCCGCAGAACCAAACCTGAGCCTGGCAAATCTCTACTCGTTCCGAGCCATGGCCTCGAACACGCTTGACCATGTTTGCCACCGATTTGCGGTTTATTGCCTCATTCTCGGTCTCGTTGATCAGAGTTACCATGAACGCAAAGCGGTCAAATTTCATGACATTCAACATGTGCAGAAATTTTTTCTTCTTCGCATGGTTCTGCTCGTGCGCGTTGAGGTTGACCCCCGAGAGCTGGGCGCATGAGTCTATCCCACCGTACTTTTGGCGGCAGTCATCCCCGTGGTTGCAGTCGTGCAGGGCGTCAGGCCCGTAGTAAGGCCCGGCATTGCTCCCCAAGGGGTGCGTTCTGCGCACTGTCGCCGTGGGGTCCTCCTGCAGCGGTTGGATGTCGAACGGAAGGCCATACTCTTCCACGATGCCATTGGTGTCAGCGCTTTTCCCCGGTTGATGTTGAGCCACCTGAATCTGAAGGGCTTTCGTACGCTGCACCGCCGACCCGAAGCATGCTCCTGAGCGCACAGCCAGTTCTGTGAGGACGAACAGAGATGACGTACAAAAAAACGGCATGCCATGTGTTGGCTCATGAAAACGTTTTGACTAAGGTTTGATCATTTTGAGCCGGCTTGGAGGTGACGAACGACATGTACCATACCGGCCTGATACCGGCACCAACATTGACACATTATGGAAAAACGTACACAGCCCGGTAGATTGGTGGTCCTTAGATTATTGGACCAACAAAACGACTAGCCTCAACACCTAACACGCAAGTGTCCACGTCCTCGTACCTGCCCTCTTCTTTGCGCACTGGTTGGCAGGTTGAAGTCCAATCGCGATGAACTCCTCCTTGGCCTGATCCAGATGTCAGAGGTCCCGAAGAAGGGGACGGAAAGTAAACCGTGTGATCGAAAAAATTGTCTAAATAGTTGGGTTACCGCAATGGGCTGCTTTAATGCATTTATACAGGAAACTCTGTACAAGCATCAGAAAAAAAAAAACATTGCTGGGTAGTCTTGTTGACATGGCAGCAACTCAAGAGATTCGAGCACTACAGCCTATTAATATGCAACGAAGTGCATGCGCTGAATGGGAGAGGTGTGGTAGTTTTAGCGGTGGGCACAGAGCATGCGCATGTCCTTACCAGCATGCGAGAAAAATGTTCTTGTTCCCCGCTCTAGCGTCTCTAGCATTGTTTTTCAAATTGCAGCAACACATGAGTAATATGTCAATATGTCAGCAGTGATCTACCTATGTTCACTGCTCCGAATTGAATAACAAAACATGAAACAAGGTAGGTTTTGCCGCGCGCAGAAATCAAATCAACCGGCGACGCCGAGAAGGAAAACGGAAGGAACGTAAGGTGGGAGAAAAAAAAGAAGGAGGGACAAACGATGTTCAATGAGGAACGCGAAAATAAACCCACTTGACCAACGGAGCAACGAACAACCACCAGTATTGATAATACCGCCAAAGACAAAGCACAACAGCCCACTACGTCAGCTGCGCGAAGGAGACGTACTCACCCGGGCGTAGGTCAAAACCAGGTGATCGAGCGCCGCAGGTCGAAGATCATTCTGGCCAGCCACAGGTTCGAAAAGATGCTGAGAGAAGGCAGGTAGTTCCGGAGCCTTGCCGGTGGTGGACCCAGTCGCCACCGCGAGAACGCGTGTAGAGAACACGCTCTGCGCCGATAACGTCGGCAGCACCGAGCCCGGGGCCATCTGCTCTTCCTCGACAAGTACTGCTGGCGGGACCTCCTTGTCTTGTCCTTCGCTGATGAAAGCCACGAGCTTGGTGAGGCGCACGTTCAGAACAGCCACTACCTCAAAGAGGTCCATGGAGTGGTGGCTTCGGCGGCGCAGGTTCCGCAAACGGGCCCGAGCAAGCAGCACGAAGTCCACGGCGGTGGTCCCTTCTTCTCTGTCCTGCCATGCTGAGACGCTGAGAAGCTGACCGAAGTCCAACCGTTGAACCGGAGGAGAAGTTTGCGCATCGCGCAGGAGATTGTACACATTGCGTTGAGTGCATTTCTCCTGCGGTACGGGCTCCGAAACCTGATCGGCGCCAAGAAAGTAATTTCCCAGAGGCGCTAGTGCTGGGATGTCCACCTTCCGCATGCCATGCTCGTCAGGCTCGCCAACCCGGGGAAGAACTCCTTCGTTCGGCGCCGCCGTCTGGCAGCGGTCGTGGACGATCGGACCTACACGACACATGATGTCCGTGATGACGAGGATAGGCATGTGCTGCATTAACAATGGGGGACACGGGGGACATGAAAGCATGGGTGAAGGTAGAGCGTGGGAAGTTGACAAAGTTTTCTTGGGTTCTACTGTCGTGTTTTCGCCTGACGTATTCAACAGACAGTTCACAAACGAATCTGAGACGGATACGCCAGCAATAGACTTAACACAGACTGCCAAGTTGTTCTAACCCGGTGCCCATTTATTGCAGTTAAAAGCCTTTCGAGATGAGGGTCACACACATGTTGTGTAGACAACCCCGAGGTCGTGGACGCTGTTTGCGTACTTGCCGAGAAGAGTCCAACGGAGGAATGTGCGAGACAAGACGAGGAAAAATTGCAAACTTTTCCGAAGAGGTGCCACAATTCCATGCCTCCCTTTGAGAACAGCACATGTGCAGACTTCGATTCCTCCCTTTGAGAACAGTACATGTGCAGACTTCGATTCCGACTTGATTTTTTGGACAACACTAGATTTCAGATAAAAAAAGCGACACAGGGTCTGGCCGTGCGCACGACCAACTGTTCCCAGAATTAACACTGGTGCGAGCATTGGAGTTGGAGTCGATAAGATATTATGTCTACATCCTATCCTACGGCCTGCTTGATTGATGGTCATATTTTCTTCGTGCATGCTTTGAGTTGTGTTAGAAGTAGCGCGTTGGTGGCGTTCTATACAATATTTATCTCTGGCTTGGGCACAACACATGCGCACTCCGGGCCTCCAAGAGCGAGTGGGGCAACCAGTTCAATCGATTGGAGTCGTGTTTACTGCTCATTACAACACAGAGAAACATCATTTCCTGGAAACGTTCTACATCTTAAATGTGCACCAAAATTCTCCCAAAGACCATGCTTCCTGTGCATGTACACGGTCTCGTGACCACCTGTGGATTGTGCATATCTAGCTTGGCGGCTTGGGGGTATTTGGAGGGAAGCGGTGGCCTATGTGGCAAACGCGAGCTTTCGGCAGGTGGCTAGGCTTGACACGAAAGATTGGATGAAAAAAAGCTGCAGCCGCTCTGTGAAAAAACAGGGGGTCCTTGTTTGGGATATTGATGCACGCACCTGTTGTAGACACAGGTGGCAACATGTTTCGAAATGGCGAATTGTTGGACGCATGATATTTTTGTGCTACGCTGTTTCTGCATTTGGAGAAATTTTTCCTAGCCCATTTTATATTTTCGTTTCGTTCTAGTAAAGGTATAGTGTACCCTTTGGGGGTGTAGTTGGCTTGTGACCACGGAAGGCGTCCGCGTCAGTTATACCAGTAGTATACGGATATTAAAAGGTACTGCGCGGAGACCGGGGCGGTTTTTAATGTGAACACAAAAAATAACAAAAGCCGTGCGTGGAACTACCATAGTGTACCCACGAAAAGCACGCGCGGGTGTGGCTGGCAGACGTGCTTTGGGTCATGCACCGCAGTACGTGTTTCCTTTTTCTTGCCCCTTGCCCCTTTCGTTCGAGAGGCGGTTGAACTCTACTTCCACATAAAACTTCCAAGTTTTATTTTATTCTGAAACGACACGCAGTTTTCACTTCCAGTATGGACATGCGTGGGCGTGGTATCGCTATCGCTGTGGCCGCACCTGCGGCATGGTTTCGGGCTTCCAGTACTGGGTATTCAAGAAATCATGCGTGCACACACAGACAGACTTTAACTTCACACGCGCTTGCATCAATTTGACCA
>FN649743.1:1340099-1363336 GCA_000310025.1 Ectocarpus siliculosus | reverse complement strand
AATCGATGGGATGAGAGGTATGAGGGTGTTACATATGTTGAGGGTACGGTGGGAGGAAGGTGCAGTGTGTAAACGGGTGCGTCGTTCTTGAGTGCTGGTGCATTCGTCGCCTCGTGTTGTCCTTCTAGAAGAGGTGCAACTATGAAACCCAGCTATAAAACAACTCAACCAAAACCTTTTACGTGTCCACGTGCAAAGATGTGCATCGCATCACACGACGATGTTTTATTTTTCCGAACGCAGATCCACCAAAAGCGTACAACGTACAGCAGTGCTTGGGTCCACGTGCTTGCCAACCAAGAAAATGAGCGGTGTTTGGAGGTAGCCCGACGTGGTAACGCTAGCTGCGCAAGCGACATGCATGATACGCTCTCTTTATGACCTATTTTGGCATTCGAGTGTAGTCAGTGCGCGAGAGCCCCTGTTTCACGACCTTCAGTTTTGTCTACGATATAAGAGAGAATTCTCTTAAAGTGAGATTCTGTTTAAGAAAATTCTCTCTTATATCGTAGCCAACACGATATAACAGAAAGCCGGATTTAAGAGAGTGAAATTGGCTTGTACCGACCCTCTCTTAAACCGTAGCCGCTACTGTATTGTCATCGCGTAGTTAGCCCGCTAAAAATCAGGATGACTCATCGTATGGAA
The DNA here is from genome assembly GCA_000310025.1 of Ectocarpus siliculosus. Lineage (NCBI taxonomy): Eukaryota > Phaeophyceae > Ectocarpales > Ectocarpaceae > Ectocarpus > Ectocarpus siliculosus. Next base: position 1,362,688 of record FN649743.1, on the reverse strand, counting down.
TGGTTGCGAGTCACCGCACCCCCGCGCAGTCGTTTTCTAAAGACTTTCGCCATTCAATTTGCATCGCACCCCCGTGCGATGACTCTGGACCCTGCGCGGAAATCGTGTTGAATCATTTGGTTTCGACATATAAAACACTCCTGCGCAATAACTCAGGTATGTGCAGTACTCGAAAAATCTTTGCAGACGCACGGACACCGCAGTTGTACTGCGGTTAAAAGCTCCACCCGCAACGTACACACACATGCGTGCATCAGTCAACCACAGCAGCAGTTGGCCCGGTGGATGCTAGGTTTTTTAGAAAGGACCCACACACAACACATATTTAATCCGGAGAGTAGCGTCGACTCTCCAATGACGCTCGGTCACAGGGCCCCAGATCGTGGCCTATTCAAGCATTTTGTGTTTTCCACCGCGCTGAGACTGACGTATTTTCATGGTCAGCCGGTTGGCGCGGTCGATGCCAGTACGTAAAAAAGACACACGCACAAAAAAAAATGCGCGTTTTTTTTTTCTTCTTAATTTGACACAATGAATCCATCTCTATCATAGAAAATAGTCTGAGACAGATTAGCAATGAATTCATAGCGTCAGAAAGTACCTGTATGTCTACGATTTCCCAGACAGCATATAGGGACATCTCCCCTGCGGGTAACAGGCTCAACAAGACAGTAGTTTGGTAGCTGTCTTGTGTGTCTCATATATGTTATGTTGGGAAGGTGCAGAGGATATGTGTTAGGTACTGGTCGGGCGTTTTGTGTGTGGCACCCTTTTAGTCGTAGGGCATGCAATCTCCCTCAGTTTTCAAACGAATTTTCAATGTGGTACGCGTATGTACCGGGTATGTGTATGTGTGGACACATTTCGGAGTATGTGCGGACACACGGGAGTGGTCTCACCATTTTCTTACCTTTTTGTGTAATTTCGTGTTGTTAGATGTGCAAATGGCACGGGAGAACATTCTTTCATCATTGCCTCCTGACGTGGTCGCCGATAGAGGCGTGTGGTTGAGGTTTCATCACCGGCATGTGGGTGTGTGTTAAATGCAGTGGGTATGGTTACCTATCTCGCCCGTGTGTAGGCAGAAGGTATGGCTACCTCTCCCATTAGTAGGCAGCGTAGACCACAAGTAAAGACAGGGTCGATCATTTCATGTATGTTACATCATTTGTATTTGGCATGAGAGGAATAAGAGGTTGTTCTAGTTTGTAAGCAATTTTGACGGTGTATGGGCAGGGGGAGTACTCCCTGTGTCCGTGTTGTACCCAGGTGTTGTCGCATCAGTTGGCGCATCAGTTGGCAGCATGTGTCATGGACAGGTAGACGTGGAATGGCGGCAGCAGGTGAAGGCAGCTGCAGTATGTTGTGCATGGTGGCATGTTGGGCTTGTACATAGCGTAGTCCATCCTTCGACCACACATAAAGGAGTTTGTTCGTACCTTTGGGGATTTTTCGGAGTCCTGGGTCAGCCAAGAGCAGCAGCAAGGAGCAGACGCAGTGCAGTATGCTACTTCAGCTTTACAGTCCGTCCTCCTCAAGTCCTATCGGAGATGATTAGTATCGCACAACGGCTGGATCCGAAATGCCGGCTAGCTCCGCAATCCAAGAGAGGTGGGTAGCTGAGCTTAAAACGGAATGACTGCATGCGTGCTCCTCTCAGCAGATAGATGTGGCTGGCTGGCTCTTTGAAGTGCAGATTTCTGGTTCAGCGGAATTTGTCGGAATTCCCAATTTTTCCGTCGTCACCTGGGTGTATGGGAGTTTTTCATGAAAGGTGCACAGAAATCTATTATCTTAAGTGCAAGGGACACGTTTCATTTTCAGTGTTCCCCCTTGCGGTTTCGACGGTCAAATATGCGGTTGCCCACAGATTTTCGCATCGCTATACGCTATAAAGCTCCTAATAAAGTAGTGTGTGCAGGTTTGGTAGCGCAAAAAGCAAATTTTGCGGGAATTTTACGTCATTAATTACATACCAGCGTTCTTATTGATCATATAGACATTACGGTGTACGAACACAACATAACAACATTTCAGGAATTGCTGAAAAGAATGAAACACTTCCTAATAAAGCGAAACGTAATCAAAACAAAAATAACACATGATAGCACGCAAGCTAATCTAACAAGAAAAGTCTTGTGTGCGCATCCCAGCAGTACGGAGGTTGGCGCTGTTCGGTGTTTCTGTTAGTGACGGGGTTGAAGTTTGTTTGGTAGCGAAAGTAGAACAAAGGTAGTGCTGCTGTTCCATGGTGCTGTTCCCATGGTACTAACTGCTGTTAAATAGTTGTTTTGGCTTTGGCTGCTGTTTTTCGTTCTCATGTTTTGGTTGAATGGACAATGTTCAATTCAAGTTCACCGATCCAATGGAAATACCAATGCATTTCTTTTCCTTCATACCACCACGTGTGGTGTGCGACCATGACCTACTGATACAGCAGAGCTAACATGCTAGCACTAGCATGATTGTAGGGGTGGAATTGTTGCCCCGGTATCGCTGGCACTCAACTACCCTAGGGTACGAGTCATCGCACCACTGTGCGGTCAATCCGGACCGTGTGGTGACTCGCAACCTTACGGTGCATGTATGCTGTACCATGGCATTGTGCATGTGGAGGCTACGCCCGGTTCCTCACAACAATTGAAGAGGTGTCAAAGAAGTCGCGTGTAGCACAAAAAAAGAAAAACTTGAACGTAGACTGGGAGACTGGCACAAATTCAGCCTGTTATGGAGGGGACGTAAAGATCTACTCCGAGTACAGGCGAAGCGTATTTTTTACAACATTTTGGGACCTTTTTTCGAAGAATCAAATTGTGCAATCGATCCACGCCTCTACATGTTGTAGGCCTTGGAAATGGCCCGATCAACTAGCTTGATTCCCGTTCAATCCGTTTGTTGGTCGGGGATACACGGCGTGGAGAGCAGCGGCGACGCCAACGCACCCACAACATCCGGCAGTTCGTTGCGAGGTCGGATCGCTGCTGAACACCTGTAGAGTCGTTTCTGGTTGCCTGCTGTTGCTGTGAAGGCATGGGATGCCACTCACACACCACATCGGTAGGCTCTGGCAATTTGGAACAGTGTGGTTGCATTGTGGTACGCTGCAGCTGTGGGAAATTGGAGTACAGGAGTAGTTTTCTGGAACTCGTTCACAAAATCTGTGTGGGAAGGTGGTGCTCATAACAGAATTAGAAATTTCACGCACCTCGATCTCGCGCTACAAGGCCTCTTCTTGGCAAGGCGCACAGTTCTACTCGACGGGGCTGCTCAAGCTCGGATAACTTCTTGAAAAATATGTTGAGGCTAGTGTCTCGTAAGGCGTGGCACACGTGCTGCCGCCTAGTATAAGAAATTGACACGAGGAACGGACAATGTACCATGCCCCCGGTTTCACCGGGTCCAATTTTGTTTCAACCTCTCCGCAGACTAAGTATGGCTGAGACCAGGTCTTTCACCACCTCGTGCTAAATACCACATTAACGGGCACCCAAAGCAAGTTATACCCTCAATCGGAAATCTGTTTTACCTAATTGGACGAGAAAAGTACCTCACAATCACATCTATCTGAATTGAAGCTGTTTTCAGCTGGTGCACGCAACCTTTTCAGCTCTTGGGAATCAGCTTTCACCTCTTGGTTGGCCAGACGCTAGGGTATCCCAATTCAGCCGATACTCTACCACACTAGAGATAATTGCCGTGTAGAACGAATGCATGATATCTTCGGTTTAATGCCGACTACAGCGATCGCAGTCGGCCTGCGAAAGTCGACCCAGATCAAGCATACTCTCCAGCAGTCAGCCGCGCGGTGAAAAGGGAGCATCCAAAACGGTCATGAGCCTATCTGCCAAGAAAGTATGAGAATCCAAGACATAAAAGCAAGCAACGGACCTAGACGCCGTTGGCCGGGAGATAGGGTGAACAAACCTGACAGGAATCGGAGGGTGTGCGCCCCTATCTATCGCGAACGATTTTGGATCAGCACAACAGTGAGAGGTATAACAGAATTTGTGTACGTACGTCGTGGAATGGCTGCTTCTGGAAGTGATTCCAACATTGGACGTACAAACAATCACGATTGCCGTCGGGAATTTTCCCGACGTTTTTTCCCGCCTTGGTGGGCGGTCCCGGCACTGGCGGTAATTACCGCCGTATGTGGGTTTTACCGGGACCGCCGAAAAACGAAAAACTGCTTGCTGCCGAAAAGTACCGCCGTATTGCACGACCGCCATATTTGCAACACCGCCGTTGGCGACGGCTCTGAGCCAGAAGGTGAACGGATCCGAAAATATTGCAAAACCGCCGACAAAGTACCACCAATTTTTTGCAAAACCGCCGAAAAAGTGCCGCCATATTGGGTGACCGCCCAAGAAAGGTACCGCCTGGTTGGATCATAGTCCAAGAGGCAGGCGTTGAATCATGGTTGCGATGAACTGGGGTTCAGAACTGGGGTTCAAAACCCTCGCACGTAACTACTCTTCATTTTCTGTGTTCTTTCTTCTTTTCTTTTTCGCGAGAACTTTTCTCTATTTCGCTCTGTGGCGCACACGCGCACACACCTTTACTCACCCGACACCAGCCTGCCCAGCGTGTCAGCTTCCCAGTAGAATGTTGCATTTAGTGCAATGTTCACATACTCGGAAAAGAGTGTTACCGCCGCAAAGAAACAACGACAACTCACCACCGGAACATTACCGCAATAATTTGTTTCCGCCGCGGTTTACCGCCATATCCCAATACCACCAGAGGTCTAACGCCATATTTTGGTGTTACCCGGACCGCCGACGGCAGTGCCACCATCTTCCATTACCGCCGGAATTTTCCCGCCGTATTTGGTTTTACCGAGACCGCCGAAAAAAAAAAAACGCTTTCCGCCGAAAAAATACCGCCGTCCTGCAAAAACGCCCCGCCTGTGTCCGCCGAAACAAACGGTACCGACTACAACCCTGAAAAAAATGGCAATTTTCTTATAGGCGCCAACACGTGTGTGGGAGCGTACAGCAGTCTGGACGGGCACTGCCGCCAAGAAGTTTCGAGCTAGTAGTTTGACTCAAGAGAAAAAAAAACGTCGGCGCGAAAACACCGTTGCGGAGCTCCAGGGGCAGTCCCCCCCGCTGGAGCCAGGCCCTTAAAGTCAAAGGTTGTTGCCATGCCTTCTTCTTCCACTTTTCAGTTGCCTCGCTGACAATCATGCGAACTCCTGCTAAGCACTCGCTTGCTCTCTCCTTTAGCTAATGCAGCCGGGGGCATAAAGAACGGAGATGATGACGCGTCGCCTCAGGAACGAAGTGCGCAAGTGTCTTTCCATCTATTGCACCAGTATTAATTAGGTGCATCAGAACCGCGGAAAAGCGTCAGCAGGTGCCCGTGCGTTTCCGGTGTTGTTCCCCTTTCTCTGTACCAGCGGCCGTTCGATCGATTTGACGCTATGTTACCACATCATTATTTTCGTAAAAAATAGTCTGCTCTTGAAGTGGTGAATTTAACACCGTGGACCATCGACCGTGTATGGCAGAAAATCCAAAATGGGACCGTTCTCGGACCGGATGCCAATTGAAAATACAATCATAAGGACGTGTTGGTCCTGGAGACACAAGTCCCAAGCTCACAGTATTTCAGATGCGTGACGGGTATCCGGTGTGTGAGCTAACCTGCTTATACCATACCGGGGGTAAAAAATTGATGAAACATAGCGGTGCGGCTACAGCATCCTTCAATATGTCGATGGCAAAATACGTTTCTGGTTACATTACAACAGAATCCGCAGGCTGTCTTTCAATCTCAATAGAGGCTGTTGACAGCAACACATGTGGCAGGTTGTTTTCCGCTAGATGTTGTTGGCTGCTGTTGACTCAGGCTTCCTTTCGATGTGTCTCGTAGACACCAACAGACTTCGCTGGCTGTGTTGCGATAGACATTGTTGGCTGCAATGTTCTTTCCAGCCACTCTTTCGATATGCTTCGAAGTATTCTGTGGGCGAAACTAGATTTCGCAGGCCATCACCCGATAGGCATTACTGGCCGCAATATATTTTTACCAGCCACTTCCGAAAGATTTTGTAGACAATGTAGATTGCACCGGCGGTCTTCCGATAGACGTTGTTGGCAACGAAAGATTTGGAAGCCTTTCTTCCGGTAGATATTTTAGGCAGTAATAGAAGAAGCCTTTCAAAATATTTCGTCAAGGAAGTGATGGAAAGTGATGGATATCGATCCAAAGTTGAGGATATATTGTGACTGGCAATGTCTATCGATGTTGCGTTTCGAAATCTATTGCTATCGACAATATCCAGCGATAGAGCCCCTTTAAATCTATTCACGTGAATCTATTGCAGTTAACGATGCATGTCGATAGCACTTTTTTCCTCGTTGACTTCGACGACAGATATCGATAAAAACCTACAAACGAGATCTACAGAAAAATTGTTGCGGTTGACAATGGATATCGACAGAATTTTGAAAATATACGGTTCTTGACAATGGATGTCGAAAGGGAACATTCAAGCTCTATTATTTTTTACAATGGAAATCGATAGAAACCAATCAAAACAATGTTTGTCACTGGCAAGGGATGCTTTTTTTCTCGTGGTCCATTGCAGCAGCAACAGACCTTCCTATATTTTCAAGAGTATGTAATTTGGTGTACACCACACCACATGCTGCACATACCATCGAACACGCACATGCAGAGAAGGTAGCCCAAACGATCTACGTGACGATATTAATGGACCATTGAAATTGCAATGTACTCGAAATAGCGAAATTTGCGGAGTGATCCTCGCAACAAAATATTGTATCGATGTACATCCCTTCGCACTAGGTACGGCGAGGCCCGCGGCGGCTTCGACAATCAGGTTTACTGCCGCTAGTCGCACACAATGTAGCCTCCTGTCGAAGAAACCGTGCACCCGAATACCCAAGAGATAAGTGCACTATCTCAACAATCCAACTCCCGTTGAATCCCGCGGTGAAACGACTGGTGTTACCCTCGGTAACCATGTAACGCTCACCGCGTGTTTCGGTTGGCACATTTTTTTCTCGGATGTGGATCTATTCTCACATTCATCTCACATCCTGACAATCGCCCCCAACCCCCCCTGCAACATCCGGTTTCGTTCGAAATTGTCTTAACTCGAAATTTTGAACAGGTACGAGCGTGGAGGGCACTTCAGGCCTCACAACGACACCGAAAACGAGGCCGGGATGTTTGGGACGCTCGTGGTGCAGCTACCGACCGCCACCGGACACAAGGGGGGGTCTTTGGTCTTGCGCCACGGCCGCAAGAGACGCGTCTTCGCCTGGGAAGACCCTGACGGGAGCTACGCCCGCAGACTTGGGGGGTGGAGCGGCGGCAGCGGTAGCGGGAACGGCAGGACGCCGTGGCAGGGGGCGCAGGACCAGCACTCCGCCCTCTTCTCTTCCCGTGCGTTGCGCCGCGTTCTACGGCGGCTTCTGTGAGCACGAGCTGCAGACAGTCACGAAAGGCGTGCGGTTGTGCCTCCTGTACAACCTCGTGTGGACCACGCCGGGTCCCCAGCCCGTCGCCGCGGTCGGCCAGAGCGGATCGGCGGTGCAGCTCCGTCTCTCGGACGCAGTAGCTGCGTGGTGCCGTCCCATCAGCAGCTGCAACGCCGCCAAGTTCATCGTTCCGCTCGCGCACGAGTACACCAAGGCCAGCCTGTCGTTCAGCGGTCTGAAGGGTCGGGACCGTGCGATGGCGGACTCTCTGCGCGCGTGCAGGGATCTGGACCTGTACCTGGTAACGATTGTGAAGCACGAGAACCGCATGCCGTGGGACGACTCCTTCGACAGGAGCTGCGACAGGTACTACAGGCGGTTAAAACGTCAAAGACGTGGAAAACGATCTGGGTGCGGGGGCTTCGATTGGGAGGAGGAGGGGTACCACGACGGTTTCGACTTCCCCTGACGGCTACGAAGGGGAGGGGTACGCCTACGGTTGCGGAGGTGGAGACGGTTTCGAGGACGGCATTTACCGCGACCACGGCGGCTACGTGTCAGACGACCCTGAAGATAAGGAGATGTGTGAGCTATATCAAACGACCATAGCGGCGGAGGACTGGGTGGATGGCGAGGACGACTCGGAGTGTTCGGACCTGGACATCAACATCAACGGCCACGAGGTTCTTGGCTATCTCCCGCTTGAAGACCCAGACGAATCCGCCGAGGAGAGCGATGATGACGATGATGACGGGTGCGACTCCGCCGACGCGAAAGGCCTTGATCTCCTGTTCCCCGCGGACACCGAGGCGACCGAGCGAGCGTACCAGGGTTACACGGGCAACTGTAGCCCAACTCTTGACTTCTGGTACCAACGGGCGGCCCTCATCTTCTGGCCCAGCTCAGCAAAGATGCGCGTGGAGCTGGAGAACGGGCCTAGCTCCGCTCTCAGGGTCGCCCGCGAGCGCTCTTCCGAGTACGGCGACGCCGGCGAACTGCCCTTGGCGGATCTCGCCATGATAGTGTCCCTCGCCGAGACTAAACGGGAGAAGCCGCACCGTCAAGGCTACTACTATCCGTCAGCGCCGCCCCCCGGCCATGTCTTCATCACCGACGCGCGGGACACGGCAGATGTGCTCGCCCTGTGCTCGAGAGCCGGCGCGGCAGCCCTCGACTCTTCTCGCCGCTTGCTGCGGCTCCTAGCGGGCGGTACATCGGGGGCCGTCGAGACTCCAGGCCTGGTATCGGAGGGGGTGTCGCGGGGAGTGGCGGCACTAGTGCGGGCGGTCGGGTGGCAAGCGATCGGGGGCGACGTGTTGCGGCTGGTGGAGGCTTGCAGTCTCGAGCAAGCGGGAAACGTGGCCGTACTTGACGAAAAACTGCTTTCGCTTCCGCGGCAACAGCAGCCGGAGCTTGAGCAAGACGTCGCTGGTGTCAAGTTGTTGAGGTCCAAGCGTCGCAGCAGCCTGCGGTTGAGGACGGTGTTGATGTCAAGGCTGAGGTCCAAACGGCGCAGCAGCCTGTGCTTCAGGACGATGTTGGCGATGTCATGCCTGAGGTCCAAGCTGTGCAGCAGCCTGGGATTGAGCAAGACGGCGCTGGTGTCAAGTTGTTGAGGCCCAAGCGTCGCAGCAGCCTGTGCTTCAGGATGGTGTTGATGTCAAAGCTGAGGTCCAAGCTGTGCAGCAGCCTGGGCTTGAGCAAGACGGCGCTGGTGTGAAGACAGAGATCCAAGCTGCGCAGCAGCCTGAGCTTCAGCAGGAAAAAAGCAGTTCGACGGGCGCTCTGATCGCCAGCACCTATGTACAAGGCACCACCTCCAACCCGTGGCGCTCTCGAGCGAGTGACCTCGAAGGAGGTGCCCACCATCGTCCGCCTGCTGCTCCTCGACCTGCCCTGCTTCAGCGTCAACGCTAGCAGCGGTGTCAACCCTGTCCTCGCGTTATTTTCCAAATCGGGAGCTTTCCATCTGCCGACAGATGTCTTGGCCAAGTCGGTTCACGAGTTCCGCGGCCGGCTGGACGGCACGGTAGCCTCCTCTGCAAGCGCCGCCGGGAGTTCCAATCCCGCCGTCACGTCAGGCACCGTCGCCGCTGCCTTTCGTTCTACGGCTGCCGCCGCAGGTGCCGGTGGTGTGCCACCCCCCCCTCATCACTCATGCGCGGTGGTCGCCCTTGCTACCGGGCTCTACTCGCGTGGGTTCCAGGATCTGGGCGCGGCGGCGATCAAGACGTTCGCTGAGGATGTACTGTGGCTGGCGGCAAGCGTCAACGGCGCCGGCGGGTTGGAGCAGGGATTCGTCGGTGCAATGGTGATGGGCACGAGAAGCGGCAACTCTACACAGATCTGCGAGGGTCAGGAGAAGCTGAAGGCGGTGCTCGAATCGAAGGCCGTGCAGGCCGCCGTTCGTGGCGGTGGTGGGGCTGGCAGCAGCACCGACGGCTCTCAAGTCTTCTGGAGGGCCTTGGTATCGGAGCGGCTGGTGAACCTGGAGGCACAGGCCCCGCCGGAGTTGTGCTGGCGACAGCCGAACGCAGTCTTCACGAAAGGTGCGGCGATGTTTGCTGGCGGAAGGTTGTAAAACATGGTTGTAGAGTCGGCCGGGTGTTTCGTCTTGGCGCTATGTACTACATTTGTGTTCTGTGACTCTGCCTTCAGACAGTGCACCGTGTTGATTGATACTTTGCTTGTACGAAAAAGTCGCTTCATGCCACAGCGCTTCGCTGCAGTTTGCTTTGTTTTCGCAGCCCCACTCTCACGATTCGAAACCCCACCTTCATTTATTGGTTGCAGCTCATGGGGAAAATTATGTTTCAGTATTAAGCTACGGCGGCACATACCCCGGGGTGCACCTGCTCCCCTCTCCTTGCTTCAGCACTTCTCCACCGCCCCTTCTTCTCTGACCGTGTGTAGATCCGCAGATACAGCACTTTCTACGCGGGCCGGAGAGCACCATGATTTACCGTGGCACCCCCGGTTCGCCCTTCACGAGCCTTGACCAAGCCAGAGTATGCTCCTACAGCTTTTACGGGGTCCACGCCAAGGCTGTCGCGCGAGTCGACGGCCGCCGTGCGCTCGTGGAGATCACCAAGACAGTGGATCTGCACGAAGAGAGGGTCAAGGCCCACGCGGAAGTCTGAGCGGAGGTCGACCTCCTACGCTCCCTGCTCACAAGAAAGTGAAGACCCACCCACAAGTCAAAGCGGAGGTCGCGCTCCTGCGCTCCCTCTTGAGCAGCATCGGGGTAGGGCTTGCTTGCCGCCCGCGGCGGCTGGGGCGGAGGCGGCGGTAGTGGGAGCAGGAGCGGAGACGCACCGGCACGTAGGATCAACGAAGTGAGTAGTCCTCTGGCCCCTCTTGCCCCCGTTATGTAGCGAGAACGTGGCCAGCGTCTCCAGAGCAGCATGATTGATGCTGCGGGGCGGCTCCAAAAGCGACAGGTGGTTGGTTTCTGCAACAGTCAAGCGAGACATGTATAACCAACTGTGGATAGACTTATTTAAACAACCGGAGTGCAAAGTGCATGCCTGCCGAAGGTCGTTGACTGTTTCGCTCTTGCGGGAGGGCGGAGAGACGTCGTACTGTTTTCCGTGTTTTCATTATTCTTTCCGCAGCCTTTGCTTTGTCATGAAAGTAGCAGGAATGTTCTGTCCTGCTCGTTTACGGCAACGGGCGTTGTTCCTGGCGGAGAACCTTTTCTGTGTTTTTTTTTTCGTTGTTGGTTTTGGCGCTCGGTAGGTCTGTCTGCTGTTTGCGCTTGCCACCCAAGCTCCTGGAACGTTGACACCGCACGAAGGCGAAAGCAAACGATGGCACAAACTGCTGGCTGTTGATACGCTCGTGGCTCGTGACAAGTTTGGTGGACGCGGCGGTTTTACCCCCGGGCGCCGTAGTCGAGCTGGTGCGTTCGATATTGTTTGGCTTGGTGTTTTTCCGGGGATAATTCTTCTGCCTACCTCCTCTTCTTGGTGCCGTGCTCACGAGAGTAGACAACAACAAATATACCTCTCCGACCATCTCGGTTCGCTCTGCCCGAGGTGCGTTCACCTTCATCTAACCAAGGGATGGTATTTGCCCGTCTCAGCGAAACGCGTGGCTTCACGGGTGGCCACAAGGACACCGCAAGGACCAGAAATTGAAACCGTTTCCGTGCAGCAAAAGTACTTGTGGGCGTAGTTTTGATGTGGTATTGGCTTTGAGACGCGATGGAATCACCGCTGGCATGAGCTTACCGGGGGTGTGCATATCAGTTGCTCGTAGTGTCATCCCGGGCACGTGAGAAATTCCGGGTGTATAACCAATCAGATTCGCATCGGTGTTGCGTAGCCAAGTTCCGACGTGAAACTAGGCAAGGAATAGTATATACCCTTGAGACTTCTGGACCTCCCCAGGGCCCCTCTCTGTTCAACACGAACGGGGAAACACGAGCAATGTATCGCCAGCCGATGCGACGATACAAATCCGCCTCTCACGGAAGTGTTGAGCATGGTCTCGCGTCCAAGGGCGAGAGACAACCTCCCGACTAGACGAGGAGAGGTTTCCACTTGCGAGGGGTGTACTGTACTTTAGCCCCTGGAGGTTCCGAGCGCCTCGGCATGTACGCGGCACAACGCCCTGTGCTTCGCACGTCTGGGGTCTAGCAAGTCGGTAAACGCCGTGATCATGAAGAAATGAGTTGTCCTTGAGCCGACGATATTTCACGTGTTGGTTTGTGTTTCACAGCTTGCCTTCCGGAAATATTACGGTGCCTAAGTTTGTCTGGGCAATTTCGCAGTAAACGGCTGAAAATCTCGCGTGTCTACCCCGAGGTGTGCCCCGCCGTTGACATGTTTTGCGGGGAAACTTATCTTATTTTCTAAAGCCCTCGGCGGAGTTAAGGGCCGAACACGGTTCCCGGAGACGATCTTGATTTGCGGTTCTTCTCGGTCGTGCAAACCGTCCCGTGTGCGAAATAATCGTTTTCACGTGCTTGGGTTCAATGAGACAGAAAGAATGATGTAGATGCCGACCGGACAGAGTTAGCTCACCTGTTTTGAAAAATGACTTTTTGCTAGCAAACATCTTACAGCAGTAGCCTTGGAATCGCGAAACACACATCTGATCATTAGCGTATATTCAATCGAAACAGTCCTACCCCACCCGGTTCCCCCAGCAAATGACAATTGCAATAGCAGGACCGCTCACTCCAATACTCAGTCAAGGCACAGCCCGAAACCTACCCTCTGCCCTCTGCCCACCCCCCTCCACTTCTTCATCATCCCCCATCCCCGGCCGGTACAGCAAGGTGATGAAGAACATGTTGGGATTTTAAACCCGCTAATGCTGTAAGCTACTTCCTCAAGCAGAAGGCGTCCTGGGCGACCCTTCTCACGCCTCGGCTCAGCACACACGCAGCGTCGGGACAGCCGGAGCTGTCGGGAGGTGGCAGGACGCGCGCGTGCAAGAAGAGTTGAATGTTAGCAATAGGTTGAACGCCAGAATGAGCTGATGGCAACTTATGTACAGCAAAACACATGTGCTCCAAATGGACACACGAACGCATCATTGGACAAAGTGGTAAATACACCCAAAAGTTGCGCTTGTTTCATGCCCAAAGAGATGCACAACAGAATCGACGGCAGCACGCCGAAGCTGTTGTTTACCTGTGCCAAAAGTGGCTGCCGAACTGTCGGCTGCAACGACCGACCTGAACAAGCGCTCAGGAGACAGGGAACTCACAGATATCTTCTCGCAACGTCACAGCACCAAGTCCCGCTTTAGCTGGCGTCGCCAGATCTTCACTACTGCTGTCACGCCTACGACATCCCCCTCGACCCCTCGAGCATTCCCACATGCAACTTTCATTTGTTGTTTACAGTCATGTCACTCAAGAGTCTCTCGAACTATGCAAGTACCGGGTGTTGTTGTGCAAATCGTAGCTGGCACGGTCATCAAGGACATCAAGAATCACTTCTTATCACTGGTGTTGGGTTATCTGTTTATGCGCAAAATCAAGTTTCGCAGCAAAACACACCAGAGTATCCGCAAGCTCGGGCTGTTGCGCACGTCTTTTTTCGATTGCCTTTCCGTCTCGGGCTGTTGCTTACGTTATTTTTGGTTTGTTTTTTCGTCTCTGCCTTTGTGCAGGGGTCTCTCGTTCTAGATCATACAAAGTTCAGTCAATAAGCAAATTCCAAAATCGGGCACGCGACATACGTACGGTAGGAAGAATCCATGTCTGGGGTAGCTCAGCTGCCAGATCTCCGTAATATCTACTTCGAAGAAAGTGTTAGAGGGAGGTGGAAAACGATTATCCAACCCGTCTGTCCAGGCCTAACGATGCTCGGAAAAAGGCCATGTACTGGAACAACAAGTAGTCATGGGTGACCGTTGTGCTTTGTCTCCCGTAACAACACACGCGACAACAAGCAGGCCATTGGAACACTTGGAACAATTCCCTTGAACTTTGCATTTTCCTGTCTTCAGCACCCAACGAAAGAAGAACCAAATCACCCGGATACCATTCAAGAGCGACACGATAAAACTCTTTTAAGCAGACAACTTAAGGCTTTGGACGACAACTCTTCTCTGCATGCTGCGGAGAACACGCCTAAAATAGAGAGCATACGTTCTGGTGGGTGTCAGGAACGTCACCCTTTGGACGTACACGAAAGACTCACACTAAGCGTCACCTGCTCGACGAAAAACAACTTTTTCCAAGAGGGCACGTACACATTTGAGACTCACCCACGTGGCTCACAGGAACGTAACGATGTTCCGGAAAACACCTCCTTCGAAGCCCAGCGACCTCGCCACTACATCGTTGAAGCCTCCAGCGGTCCGCCCGTGCTTCGTAACGGCAAGTACACCATCCGATCCTGCCGCTGGAACGCCCCGCACCCGAACATCTCTTCCCGTTTTAGCGTTCGATCGTTCGGTATCGGCTCTCAGCCGCACCCTGTCCGGGAAAGCACGGCACATGACAAGCCAGCCACGTCGCCGCCACGTCCTGTCTTTCTGGGCGTCATCCAAAAGCTTTTGAACGGGAGCCGCGACTCCGTACGTGCTGCACGTGACCTTAACGCGATACTCCCAAAGCTCTGCCGGGCTGTTGCCGACGTTTGGCCCATCGTCGTCGTCGTCGTCGTCATCGTCTTGGCCGCCGTCATCTTTGGCGGTTTCATCTGCCCCCCATCTCAGTAGTAGGTCCACAGGCGAGCGAACGTCGGTGGCGTAGTACCCTTCATCCACTGCAAGGTGTAGCGGTGAGCGTCCATCCTTGTCTCTCGCACGGATATCAGCACCGCTCCGAAGAAGGGCCTTCATGCCTGTGCAACTGTGGGACGCAGAAGCGAGATGAAGGGGGGTTCTACCTTCGTCGTCCCGGGCCTCGATGGCAGCACCCCCGTCAACAAGGGCGTTGATCGAGAGGTATCCGTCGCAGGACATGGCGGCCTCGTGTAGCGCGGTGCGATTACTCGTATCTCGAGACTCTGTGTCCGCGCCGTGATGGAGCAGCTTTTCCACGACCTGGCCGGAACGAGACGCAGCCACGTGCAGCGCCGTACGCCCCACGTCGTCACGAAGAGCGATGTCGGCACCACCGGCGAGAAGTGCTTCCACGCAGGAAACGCTGCCTCCTTCGGCGGCCTCGTGAAGGAGCCCTCGGTTGCTCGACGTCCGCTTGGTTTGATCGGCGCCGTGTTTCAACAGGGCTTGGACGACTTCGAAGGACCCCGAGCGGAGAGCTTGATGAAGAGGTGTACCGCCGTCTGTATCCTCCGCCTCCAGGTCGGCCCCGGCGGCGATGAGTGCTTCAACTACGCCGACATTTTTCTTGTTGGCAGCTGTGTGCAACAAGGTAGCACCAGCTGTGCGGGATCGGTTCACGTCCGCTCCGTGCTGAAGTAACACCTGCAACACATGTCGATGTCCAATGACAGTAATAGCCAGGTGCAAAGGAGAAAAAACATCATCCTCGCTATCAAGGTTGGGATTCGCGCCCCCGACCAAGAGGGCGGTTGCAGCAGCGACGTCGTCTCTTCGTACTACAAGGTGGAGAGGAGATTCGCCGTCGGCGTTGACATGGTTGCCGCCGGCCCCGTGCTTCATGAGCGTTGCGATAGCTTCAGCGCACCCTTCCTGCGATGCGGAATGCAGGGGCGTCAAACCCTGCTGGTCCCTCGCATCGATTCGAGCCCCGGCGGCGGCAAGCACATCGATGACCGCCACGTGGTTGTTGGAGGCAGCAGAGTGCAGGGCAGCACGGCCAAGCTTGTCCGTCGCATTTAGGCTCGGTCGATGCTGGACTAAAGCTGTCGCGGTCTCAGCATGCCCACCCGCAGCGGCTAGGTCCAACGCGGTCTTCCCATCTTCGCCTCCACGAAGGTTTAGCTGAGCACCTGCGGCCAGGAGTACATGAACGATGGCAGCGCTACCGCTCTCGGCAGCCAGGTGAAGAGCAGAGTACTGATCGCCATTCAGCTTGTTCGCGTCAGCTTCGTGCTTCAAGAGAGAGGCCACTGCTTCGGATGACCCCAGCTTGGTCGCCAAATGCAACGGCGTCTCACACGTTTCGCCTCCCTGGACGTCAACGTCAGCACCAGCCTCTACGAGCGCGTCGATCACACCGGCGTGCTCGTTGGAGACGGCCATATGCAGAGCGGTGAGACCCGTGTTGTCACCCGTGCCTGCGCGAAGGTTTGGCTGAGTACCGCCGGCTAGGAGTGCGTGTACCGTGGCAGCGGCGTTATCCTTGGCAGCCATGTGGAGAGAGGAGAGTCCATCACCGTTCAGCTTGTTTGCGTCCGCCCCTTGCCTCAACAGGGCAACCACAGCATCGGCTGAGGCAGACCTAGCCGCCAAATGTAAGGGCGTGCACTTTCCCTGTTCCTCGGCCCCGACGTTGGCCCCTGCCTCCACAAGCACCTGGATCGCGGGAAGGAGCGCTCGATCGGCAGCAATGTGTAAGGGAGTTATGCTGGTAGCGCCAGCATCATTCACGCCAACTCCGTGTTGTATCAGCGCGCGCATGATGTGCACATGCCCGAAGCATACTGCACAATCCATTGCTGATTTCTCTTCATCGCCGAAGCGGACGGTATGATCCGCGTTGGCAGAAACAAGAGCTTCGACAGCAGCAAGAGAGCCGCATTCAGCTGCTAGATGGAGAGGCGTACGACCTTTGCCATCAAGCACATCAACGCCAGCCTTCTGGAGTAGAAGTAGCGCAAGAATGCTGTCATGGCCTTGGCTGGCAGCGATATGGAGAGGAGTATCGCCACTCTCGTCCGGCTCACTTGGCGATGCTCCCAGCCTCAGCAGCTCCGCGACAACCGCTTCGTGGCCTTGCCTCACAGCCAAATGCACAGCACTTCTACTTGCCCCAGCTTGGGCGAGCTTCACAACGAGATCCATGTCGCCCTCAGCCACAGCATGCTCCAACGGAGTCCGAAGCCACTCTGCCCACTGCTGTATCGAAGTCGTGCCGAAGATGAGGTCGAAGATGGCAGCCTCTGACCCACTCAAGATGGTACGAAGATTCTGTCCGCCGCCGGCCATTTGAATAGGTGAGAACACACTGGCAAAGTCTGCCTCGCGAGGGTAGGGATGGGTCAGCTACGAAGTGCTCTTGGGTAGTCGCGCGTCAACTACATGTAGGCCGACCAGCTGTCGTGCTATCGTGTTTGTTGTGTTGCTACATGTAGGTGCAAACTTGCCACTGCGTGAACCACAACTTTATCTTGGTTCTGAATTCGGAATCTTTTTTGATTACAAGTTCTGCACCGCGTTCACCAAAAGCAGAGACTTTGCAAACCACATGCACACACCACGACTGGCCACAGACCAGTCGTTTGTTCCCGGCGCAGCAGACAACACCAGCGCAAAGTCATCATGGCATCTTCCTCGCACGATTTCGACGATGGTGGAGGTGACGATGCCTCGTTGTTGCAAGTTGACCCCCGCACGGAGATCAAAAGCCTCATCAGGAACGTCAAGACTCCTGAGTCCTTCGCGTTCGGCTCGAGCCTGCTCGCTCCTTCTCCAAAGCTCACCGTGCAAGGTCTCGGGAGCATCTCCCTGCCCCTGAGCAACGAAGACGTGGGCACGCTGAGGGGTGCCGCCGAGCGCGCACCGTTCGGTCATGGAGCAGAGACGAAGGTGGACGAGAGCGTGCGTCGGGCGTGGCAGATCGACGGCTCCCTCCTCGGGCTCTCGAACGAGTTTGCTCCAAGCCGTGGGGAAGAAGTACGCCTTGCACGCTGCGGAAAAGCTGGGGCTGAGAGCCAAGGCCTTGGGCGTGGAGGCCAGGCTGTACAAGCTCGTGATGTGAGTCGGCAGGGATAAGAGAGACGCGTCATGTGCAGCTGGGTTTAGATGCAGCAGAAGAACATGTACGATACACTTTAGTTATGTCGTACCATGATTTTCAAACGGCGGCATTTTTCAAATTCAAAAATACGCAGGGTACACCTCGGTACTAGTTTTTTAGGCGGATCCAGGCGGGGCGGTACGTCAATGTGGCGGTACTTTTTTGGCGGTTGGCGGTATTTCGTTTTCCGGCGGTACCGCCTTTGGCGGTTCCCGGTACTGCCAATAATGGCGGTACTTTTTTGGCGGTACGTCAATATGGCGGTTTTTTTTAGGCGGTTCCCGGTACTGCCAAATACGGCGGTATTTTTCTGACGGTACTGAAATATGGCGGTACCGCCTTCGGCGGTTCCCGGTACTGCCAAATATGGCGGTATTTTTCTGGCGGTACTGAAATATGGCGGTACCGTCTTCGGCGGTTCCCGGTAATGCCAAATATGGCGGTTTTTTGGTGGCGGTACTGAAATATGGCGGCACCGCCTTCGAGGGTTGCGAGTAGACCAGAATATCAAAATATAAAATACAGTAGCGGCTACGGTTTAAGAGAGGGTCGGTACAAGCCAATTTCACTCTCTTAAATCCGGCTTTCTGTTATATCGTGTTGGCTACGATATAAGAGAGAATTTTCTTAAACAGAATCTCACTTTAAGAGAATTCTCTCTTATATCGTAGACAAAACTGAAGGTCGTGAAACAGGGGCTCTCGCGCACTGACTACACTCGAATGCCAAAATAGGTCATAAAGAGAGCGTATCATGCATGTCACTTGCGCAGCTAGCGTTACCACGTCGGGCTACCTCCAAACACCGCTCATTCTCTTGGTTGGCAAGCACGTGGACCCAAGCACTGCTGTACCGTTGTACGCTTTTGGTGGATCTGCGTTCGGAAAAATAAAACATCGTCGTGTGATGCGATGCACATCTTTGCACGTGGACACGTAAAAGGTTTTGGTTGAGTTGTTTTATAGCTGGGTTTCATAGTTGCACCTCTTCTAGAAGGACAACACGAGGCGACGAATGCACCAGCACTCAAGAACGACGCACCCGTTTACACACTGCACCTTCCTCCCACCGTACCCTCAACATATGTAACACCCTCATACCTCTCATCCCATCGATTTGAACCCCCGACAAAAACACGAGTCAACGAACAAAAAACAGCTTCACAATATCAAAACATCACTCGCCGTACAAATAACACAAACCCAAGAAACCAACGCTACCCTGGCGACCTGTCAGCCTGAACACGATCTGCGCTGCAACCGTCAAAGGAAGTCGCTCATGCACGTCTGCTTGGTTTCCCTCGAACCGTAGGCACTCATCCACGCTAGCTTAGCCTTGCGGAGGTGAAAAGACACTTCGGACATGCGGCACTTCTCGGCAGTATCCTCAAGTTCACCAAAATGATTTGCTACATTCGCGTACGGCGGCGGAGCCGGGGCCGCTGCCGCCGCCGACTGTCCCGATTGGCGTAGCTCAACCAGGTCGTCGTCCTCGTCGTCAGAGGAAAGATCCATGCCCACCAAATTCTCATCACAGAGGCCCTCTACCATCTCTGTAACCATCGCTTCGGCTACCTCCACGTTGTCCTCTACAGCCTGAAGTCATGCGCTCACGGGAGGAAAGGCAGTTGTGGCAGATGCGATGCATCTCGGAGGTGCCCTGAGGGTCCACCACACCACAGGTGCCATGGAGGTACTGCCTGCAGACTCCTCTACATTGGTGGTTTGTGAACGCCGGCGGGCCTGGCGTGTGATCGGGGACAGCCGTGCAGCGACTGCCCGCCACGCAGGGCATGGTGTCTGCAGCTGTGTGGGTGTGTGTGTCCACGTGGTTTCCACATTGTTCGATTTAAGAGAAAAATCCCAGCTGCAAAAGGAAATTTCTCTTAAATCGATTGTTATTGGTACACGCCAATTCCTCTCTCTTAAATCCGTACTTTCTCTTAAATAAGTTCTCTTAAACCGTAGCCGCTACTGTATGGCGATGCCAAACTACATTTCGGTGCCCTTGGCGCCCCATCAACCGGCGAACCTCTTTCCTCTCTTTCAGGATGGGTCTCCCTTTGTCTCTTGTATGTACGCTTGAGAGCCTGCATCTCCCATATGATTTCGTGATTTCACGATGCGATGCATACCCATGGTCAAATCGAGCTGTTCATGGACAAAATTAAAGGCAATCAAAAGAAGAAAGGATATGCAAAAAGAGAAGAGTGCGCCAAAACGCGATCCGTCGAATGCCACGGGTAGCTGACGATCGGCGACAGATGAAAGAGGTTCCGCCGACAAGGAACAAGGCAGAACCAAAAAAAAAATATATATATATATGTATGACGAAAGAGAAAAAGAAAAAAGAATAAATGTGAAAAAAGACGCATGCCAGTTGGACTCGAACCACTGTTCTGCGCGAGACATGGCGTTGGAGTCAGTGCCCTATACTACTTTAGAGGGCAAAACTGAAGTATCGCGGTACCATTTTGGCGGTACTGCAGTACGGCGGTATTTTTTCGGCGGTACTGCAATATGGCGGTTCTCTTTTGGCGGTTCCCGGTACTTCGTTTTTTGGCGGTACCATTTTGGCGGTACTGCAGTACGGCGGTACTTTTTCGGCGGTACTGCAATATGGCGGCTCTTTTTAGGCGGTTCCCGGTACTTCGTTTTTTGGCGGTACTTTTTCGGCGGTACTGCAATGTGGCGGTACTTTTTAGGCGGTCGGCGGTTTTTCGTTTTTCGGCGGTACCGCCTTCGGCGGTTCCCGGTACCACCGAATGTGGCGGTAATTCCCGCCAGTACCGGGACCGCCCACCACGGCGGGAAAAAAACGGCGGGAATTTTCCCGAGGTGTACCCTGAAAAAATACACCCAACCGTACAACCCAGCACCTTTCTGCTACACCTTCCCAACATCTGTACATGTGCCTTTTGTATAAAACAAAACTTTGTAGGCCGTCGTCGTCGTTGTCGTTGTTGTTGTTATTGTTGTTGTTGTCGTCATTTTTCAAATCCCTTATTCGTTTCAAAATAAATGGGTTGCCGTGTGTCGGGAGAGAGAGGTAGGTAGGTGGCTTCCCGACGGATTCTTGCGTGTTTTATTCCTGCCAAATCATAAAATAGTGGTAGCAGTCTCACAGCAGTGTAGAGAGACTTCACATAGCGTATAGTAGTAAACATAAACAACAGCACACCCACGAGGCCGCGTTGGCTACACAACAAGAAGAGTTCATGTTTTGAAAACTGAAAAAGATTCGCCGAAAAGGATTTCATGTGCCTGGCACATGACATGACATTCCTCCCACACATAGTCTACATTAGGATAGATGGAGTCATCATTCATGTGCAGGCATTGATGCAGGAAGAAAGATCCGTTCTCTCGGTGCACTACAAACAGGATAGACATACATGTAGATAGATGGAGAGATATCGTACAGCAGTAACAACAACAACAGCAGCCCCGGCTAGGCCGCTTCTGGTTACGAAACAGATAAAGGTTGAGGATGGATGCATACCGCATTATCAAGCGCTGTTCACCGTGTTCAAAAGTAATTCGGGAAGAAAGGACACATAATCGATGTACTGTATGTACAGTAGTAGATGTAGATGGTCCGTTCTTCGGTGACTAGAAAAAGTAGCTGGCTAACTAATTGATAGATCTCGGCCCCTCCCTGTGAACCCCTCCGTGTATACAGCACACGTCTCGCGCATCATTAATAGATAGATAGGTAGATCGAAGTCATGCAGCAGTATCAAGAACGAACGGCAGACAGACGTGGCGAGGCTACTTTTTAGCTTCAACTTCACAAAAAGAATAAGAGTCGAGGATGGATATGGATGTGGTGTTCTTGCCGTGAAAACGGAAGAAGAAGCTTTCATCGGGAAGAAAAACCCATCCATCCATTTGGCATTCTTTGGGAATATTCTTCATCCCGTTGCTGCCGTGGCGCGGTCTGTCGGTTGGTCGGTCGGTCGAGTTGGGTTGAGTATTAGGTTGGGCAAGGTTGGGTTGGGATTCGTTGGGTTGGGTAGGGTGGGTTTGGTCGGTCGGTTTGTCGGGGTGCGTTTTGGGGCGGGTTGGGGTGGGTTGGAGGTAGAGGGTGGGTTTGGTTCGTCGGTCGGACGGTCGGTCGGGTTGGCGTTGGGATGTGTTTTGGGTTGGATTTGGTTGGGTGAAGTATAGCGTAGGGTATAGGGTCGGGTCGGGTCGGTCGGTCGGTCGGTCGGTCGGTCGGTCGATCCGTCGGTTGGTCGGGTTGTGTTTGGTGTTGGGTTCGGTTCGGTAGGGTGGGGTAGGGTAGGGTATGATAACGTAGGGTGGAAGGTAGGGTGGGTTTGGTCGGTCGGTCGGTCGGTTGGGTTGGTGTTGGTTTCTGTGTTTTGTGCTGGGTTGTGGGTTGGGTAGGGTAGCGTAGGGTAGCGTGGGGTAACGTAGGGCAGGGTCGGGGGTTGGGTTAGGTTCGATAGGGTGGGTTTGCTCGGTCGGTCGGTCGGTCTGTCGGTTGGGTTGGTGTTGGTTTCTGCGTTTTGTGCTGGGTTGTGGGTTGGGTAGGGTAGGGTAGCGTGGGGTAACGTAGGGCAGGGTCGGTCGGGGGTTGGGTTGGGGGTAGGGTGGGTTTGGTAGGTCGGTTGGTCGGGTTGCATTTTTGGGCGGGTTGGTTTGGGTTGGAGGTAGGGTGGTTTGGCTCGGTCGGTCGGTCGGTGGGGTTGGTGTTGGTTTCTGTGTTTTGTGTTGGGTTGTGGTTTGGGTAGCGTAGGGTAGCGTAGGGTAGGGTCGGTCGGGGGTTGGGTTGGGGGT
>FN649743.1:1298539-1338855 GCA_000310025.1 Ectocarpus siliculosus | reverse complement strand
TGAGCCTGTTACCCGCAGGGGAGATGTCCCTATATGCTCTCTGGGAAATCGTAGACATACAGGTAGCTTTTTCTGACGCTATGAATTCATTGCTAATCTGTCTCTAACTCTTTTCTATGATAGAGATGGATTCGTTGTGTCATATTACACAGTTTCGGACTGGGGATCCAAATTTGCTGAGAAAAGGAAACAGATTTTGAGATAAGAAAGTTTCCTGGAACCTTCCTGCAGGCGAATATTTTCCGATTTAAGGCGGCTTCATGTGATTGGCTGTGGGACGACAGTCACCCAACGAACTTCCCCTGTTCGCAGGTACTGCTGTTTTTTGTGGTGCGTTGCGTGACAGCTGCACCCTGATCACCGCGCTCCCACTGCTGTTGAGTGTGCGTGCATGCATGCGTGTGCGTGTCTGTGTTGCCCCCTCAACCCCAGCACACGAACTCGCACCAGAACAGCGACAGGAAGTACACATACTACCCGGCAGCCCTGTACGAAGTGCTGTGTATCGCATTTCAAGCGTTGGGGAGAGGGTGTTTTTTTGGGGGCGGGGGCACATCGAAGTCAAACACGCTCTCTCAAGTAGAAGCAGAGAATACTCTTGCGGCCCGTCACCAGAAGGCAACTGCGTGCTCTTCCTCCTCTCTGCCCTTTGCTGGCGGTGCTGCCACCTCCTCTACGTCGTTGGTTGCCGCGGTTCGTTCCGGCGCTCTTTCTCCCCCTTGCTTCAACCTGTGTGTGACGGGCGCGTGTTGCTGACCTAAAGCCGCGCAACAACCAACCCCAACTTGGTTGTCTGACCGTGCAGCCTCCCCCTTTCTGTGTTGGTGGCGCGCCAACTCCAGGGCCTTTGCGCTGGGCGCTGGGTTTCGTTTGGGCGGCCGCTGGACATGCTCTTGCAGACTGTGTGTGTGCGTGTGGGTGGTGCCTGATGATGTTTTGTGTGTGGTGCCTGATGTGTTATTTCAAATAAAGCTGCTAAATCGAAAAGTTGACAAAATTTCCACAGAACGAGCCTCCCTCCGGTGTTAAATCTGTTTATTTTTCCCTTATCTTGGGTTCTGGCGAGACTGTCAGGAACATTCCTCAGAACGATGGCTTAACTCAAAATATATTTCCTCATTTCAGCGTTTTTTTTAGTTCCGAAACTGTCTATTAAGAAAATTATATATATTAATAATCCCATCCACGTGACCCCGACTTGTCCACCCACAAAGACACCCACGAAACTGTCCATGCATCCAACAAACATCAAAGGTAATCTGTTATTGTTGTGGTTGTTGTCTTCACGTTATAAACCGTTCCGACATCTCTGCCCACCTTCATCTACATATCTACTGATCAAACACTTGACCAGTCGATTCCCGTGGTCACAGGATAACTTGCCAAAAAAACGTTTACTCAAATAAAATGGACCCGTTCCGCAAGTCAATTGAAATCAACGAGAGATAGGCTGGCGCCCTCCGCGCCCGTCTCCACGCTATGTGGGGCAGAAAAGAAGCTGGAAGTCAACATCATAAGCCAGAGAGAGAGAGGTACACCCCCCTGTTCAATCTTGGTACTGCATGGAGAAGAGAAAATACCATCCGAGGAAGAAACGAAACGGACAAAAGAGAAGAAATACAAAAGAAAGAAAAGGAGGAAAGTATACATGAGTAAAATAAAAGACAATTGCAATGCCAAATCACTAGCGAACAAACAAGATCAGGGCCACCAGCAACAGCAAAGGCATGTCATCACTCGTGGGGGTCGATGCAATGAATGGTGCAATCACGAGGTATGTGTGTACGCATAGATAGCCGTGTTGCCGTAGTCGTTGGACCATTGACCTCGCATCCCTACAATGCCGGGACAGAGCACGCCGGGTTCTCACCGGACAAGGCTCTCACATCACCAAGCGCGAAGCGTCGTGAGGATTTGGCGAGTCGCATGGAGGGTGCGCTGCATCCTGCTAAGGGTGTTCGAGACATCTTGTGCTTACCTCCTTGCATAAGGATGACAGCTGCGGATGACTTGATTTATTATCTGGTGCTTCCACTTCCAGAGACAGTTTTAGACACTGTGCAACTGCCTCGAGGGTGCTTGACCAATTTTATACAACGTGATGCGACCATCCCCTTTGCGCGGAGTGAAGGTTCTCGACCCAGCACATGTGATCTACTAGACCACCATCATGGTTACCGCAAAAAAAACAGAGCAAACTTACAGGGGGGGCGGGTGGGGCGAATAGCGAAGGAGTTCAATTTGGCCTAAATCGCTTCACTCGGTCTACCTCTTCTTTCTTGCTTTCTTCCCTTGTCGTCTCGTCCGTCTGCTACCCCCTCTCGCTCCCTTGGTTGTTGCCATATCTGTCCTGTTGCTGGTCTCCTCTCGTTTCAGCTCTCGTCGTCGGCTATCCTCCTCTTCATCCTGTGCCAGGCGGTTATGGACCTCTCAGCTCCATGCAATGCCCCCGCATGCCATGGCACACCCCACTCCACCTTCTCTGCTCGCGTCCAAAGTAATCTCGGGACTTCGAAAACTTGTGGCTCGTCGTCCGTGGATCCGTGTATTGCCCTGACTGCCTTGAAATCGTCCTTCACGCACGTCAGTAAGTTCGTCTCCGGGCACGCCTTGCCTGCCCCCCCCCCCCCCCCCAACTACCAAAAAAAATACCAAAATGGAACAAAAAAATGAAGAAAAACTGAACCCCGTTTTTGGAAAAATTTTATACACCTGTAAAAAAAAGAATTTTTCCCTGTACCGTAAAAAAGCCAAAAAAAGTCTGGGTCTACTTCCTGGGGATGTATTCCCAAATAAAAAAAATCAAACTTCTTTGCATAGACTAAACACGAAGACTTTGATTCCTGCGCAACGCACACATGTTCCCACACACCATGAGCATCACGGTACAGATGCCATGAGACGGGCGACTAAACGCAGCGGGTCACAGCAGTAGGATCTGCGGCAAAATGCCGCCAACCTAACAGCACGCACTCATGCACACGCGAAAAGTCACGGTGAGAAAACGAAACAATACCCCGCACAAAACGCAAATTCTGCAGGTTGTACGGAAAACCGGCACTACCGTACGCTGAGATGCAACGATGCAACCGTGATGACATTGGTAATGTCCTCTTTCGTCGCCCCCGGGAGGCAAGCCACCTAACTCCCGAAGGAGAGCCTTGTATCTGTTTGGGTTTGTCTCGCGCCGGTTCGAGTCTAAAGATCCGGGCTTCGGTGTGTAGCTCTGAGTGACGCCTGAAACGCTGAGCTGTGGTACATCCGAGGTTCGTAGAGGGTCGCCGTTTAAACCAAAACCTTTCAGTCTTTCCGCTCCCGGAGGCCAGAATACGCAGCGGGCCCCGTACGTATTGCGTCCTGCGGTGCACTGTGCCAAGAGCTACCAAGAAACGTACGAGCTACCCGCACGGACACTTTCGTTCTTTCTTTCTGTCGACCCGATCTTTTTGGGAACGGATTTGAACTTGACTGTATGCGTCTAGCCAACCCCCCTGCATGCATTCATACTCACACCCGTTGTATACACTTAACGCGAAGGTACACACGCACTGTAAGCCATGCATGGGAATGTGGACTGCTGCTGTAAACACTGCTGCTGTAGGATCACCACCTGCGGGCAAAGCGGGGACACATCTCTCTCTTTAACAAAAGGAGAGAATAGGCAGCTTGCCGGATTCCGAGGCTCTCTCCGAACGTCTGTCTGGCGTTGCTGCTGCTGTACGTGTCCAACAGCAACCAAAGCTACGCAATAACCGGCACTTCTGGCACAACACACACGTGGAGTCGCCATCTCGTGTGGATTTCTGCCCCGGGATTCAGCGCCGCAATTCAACAATTGCAATTCAACAGCAACTCACCGCACCACGACCAAGCAAGCCGTGACGCACCTTTTCAATCTCTGACTGCGAACCCGCATCTATGTGTTTCTTTGCTGTGGCATGTATTTATGAATTACACGCATCTGTCCTCGATGTACTTAAAACATCGATGTTGTCAGTAACTTCGACACTTGTGTAGCAAGTGGAGAGACTGTAATCTGAGAGGGATCCTGTGACTTGAGAAAGTCTTGTAGGAAAAGACTCGAGCTTCTGGTTCAAGGCTCGCAGGGGTCACATATGCACATGTCTGGTTTCTGAGAGGATCCCACGCATGACTAAATGGTGACTAAACAGCTACCGACCTGTTGGTAGCAGTCTCTCGCTCTTGCACCGAGTTCGAAGGAGCGCTTGAACAGCGGTAGAGAAAGCCTAGAAGGAGGCTTGTGGAACGTGGAGAAGGTCTCCGGTCGTGGATACGGTATTCGCTTTGATTATTGCTAAGCACAAGTGCCAACAAAGGAAGTGAGCAGCGTGTGCGCGGGCGACACGCTCTACAAGGAGCTCTGCGGAATGTACAGAACTATACAGCACTCTATGGGAATAATGCAAACCTCCCAAAGGTGCAACTCCTTGAAACCGTAACTAAATTAACCGTGACACTTGCATGTTTTACCCACGGGTACGGGTCCCCGAGGGGGGCGGCCGAAGCACCCCTTGTACGTTCTACAACACATATCTCGCGATAAAACCGCGAGGTACCTCCGGTGAGTGAGTGCCCCAGAACCACTCTCGGGGCACTCGTTGTTGTGCGTTTCGCATCCGTACGGTAACGCCACACCGGATCAGCTCTCCCGTTTCGCTACTTGAAGATGATTCATGAGGCAACGGCGTATGTAAGGCACATACTTTACAAGCTAGACACACACGGCATCGAGCACACTCGAGCGGTACTATTATGGTGAAGTAGGCCCGTGGGCCCACCCAGTCTCAGGATGACTGTTGTTGTACACGTCACGGCGTTAAGACTACTCTCTGCTCCTCACGAAAAATAGAGTGTAGGCTATAAAAAATGGAATCGCTCTTGGAGGAAACAGAACGACTTGAACGCACGAGTGGCGGATTGCACAAACCCGACTTTACATGGGGAGGACGCAACAACCAACGGGTAAAACGCCTTTTCAAACATTTTTTGGGCTGTAAATCTGCGATCGATCAAACCTCTACATGTTTTAGGCCCAGCAATCGCCCAGTAAACCCGCTTGGTTCGCATTCAAACCCTTTGTTCGTCGAAGAGACACACGTGGAGAATAGCGGCGATGCGCCTATCCACCCACAAGAATCGGCAGTTCGTTGCAAGTTCAAGGACCACCTCTAGTGTCGTTTCTGGTTGCCTGCTGCCGCTGTGAAAGCATGCGACGCCACTCACACACCACGTCGGTACTCAGCAGCGCGATGAAATGGGGGCCTCCCAAACGATACAACAACCTTTCTCCCAAGATATCATGCGAATCTAGGCCATGGAAGCACGCAACGGACAACTAACAATTTCCAGTTTCGTCGCTGACATTTTTTGTGCGAACTTGCACTTGCTCTCTCCTTCAGCTGATGTAGCCGGGGGCATAAATAATATAGATGACGCGTCGCCTCAGGAACGAAATACATTTGTAGCTTTCCAGCTGTACTACTTTACACCAGGGGCAACAGAGCAGCGGAAAGAACCGGTAGCTGCGGGTACGTTTTCGCTGTTGTTACCCTTTCTTTATCGTAGCAGCCGTTTGATCTGTTCGATTTCTTTGGGTAGAAGTAAAAATGTTATGCTCTTGTAAAGGATGAGTATTTAGTACCCACCATTGAACACGCGCATGCAGGAAGGTTGGCCCCATCCTGAAACGATCTACAAGACGATGAAAAGTGACCATTGTAATTGAACTGTACTCGAAGGGACAGAGTGATCCGAGTGACAAACATCACTCATTTATTCGGTATACCGCGGACAGCAACCGTTCTCCCTAGATTTGCTGCGGCTAAGTTGCACATAGTATAGTCTCCGGTCGAAGTGGCACTGCACCCGAATACTCAAGAGATGTGTGGAAGTGCGATATCGCAGCAGCACAACTCCTGCCGATTCCCATGGTGGAAGGACTGGTGTTGTCCAAGGTCACCATTTAACGCCCACCGCGTGTTTCGGATGGCGTGTTTTTCGTCGGGTGTGGAGATATTCTCACATTCTGTCGCATTTTGTGAGCCTTCTAGCACACACACCCCCTCCTGAAAAATTCCCCTCCATTTGAAAATTGTCTGTACTTCCGAACAGGTACGAGAGTGGAGGACACTTCCGGCCACACAAGGACACCGAAAAGGAGGCCGGGATGTTCGGAACACTCGTGGTGCAGCTACCGACCGCCGCCGGGCACAATGGTGGTGCTTTGATCGTGCGCCACCGCCGTCAGCAGCGTGTCTTCGCCTGGGAAGACCCGGACGGGAGCTACGCCCAGAGGCTTGGGGGTGGAGCGGCGGCAGCTGTGGCCGGAACGGCAGCCGGCGCACCGACCGAAGCAGCGGACGAGGTTGGCCGGGGCATGGCCAGCACTCCGCCCTCTTCTCTTCCGGTGCGTTGCGCGGCGTTCTACGGCGACTGTGAGCACGAGCTGCAGACGATCACGAGCGGCGTGAGATTGTGCCTCCTGTACAACCTCGTGCGGACCACGCCGGGTCCCCAGCCCGTCGCCGCGGTCGGCCAGAGCGGATCGGCTGCGCAGCTCCGTCTCTCGGACGCAGTAGCTGCGTGGGGCCGTCCCGGCAGCAGCTGCGACGCCGCCAAGTTCATCGTTCCGCTCGCGCACGAGTACACGAAGGCCAGTCTTTCGTTCGGCGGTCTGAAGGGTCGGGACCGTGCGATGGCGGACTCTCTGCGCGCGTGCAGGGATCTGGACCTGTACCTGGTAACGATTGTGAAGCACGAGAGCGGCACCGCGCAGGAGGACCCCTATGAACGAAGCAGGTACTACAAGCGTGAAAAACGTCACAAACGATCTAGGTGCTGGGGCTTCGGTTGCGAGGAGGACGACGACGAAGACGGAGAAGGTTGCGGGTGCTGCGGCGAAGACGAGTCCGACGACGAGTCAGACCCTGAAGATAAGGAAATGGAGGAGGTACACGAAACGACCATAACGGCGGAGGACTGGGTGGATGGTGACGGCGATTTGCAGAGTCCGGGCCCTGGCGTGGACATCAATGACCACGAGGTTCTTGGCTATCTCCCGCTTGAAGACCCGGACGAATCCGCCGAGGAGAGCGATGATGACGATGATGACGGGTGCGACTCCGCCGACGCGAAAGGCCTTGATCTCCTGTTCCCCCCTGATACCGAGCCGACCGAGCGAGAGTACGAGCGTTATACAGGCAACTGTAGCCCAACTCTAGACTTCTGGTACCACCGGGCGGCCCTCATCTTCTGGCCCAGCTCAGCAAAGATGCGCGTGGAGCTGGAGAACGGGCCTAGCTCCGCTCTCAGGGTCGCCCGCAAGCGCTTTTCCGAGTACGGCGACGCCGGCGAACTGCCCTTGGCGGATCTCGCCATGATAGTTTCCCTCGCCGAGACTAAACGAGAGAAGCCGCACCGTCAAGGCTCCTACTATTCGTCGGCGCCGCCCTCCGGCCATGTTTTCATGACCGACGCGCGGGACACGGCAGATGTGCTCGCCCTGTGCTCGAGAGCCGGCGCGGCAGCCCTCGACTCTTCTCGCCGCTTGCTGCGGCTCCTAGCGGGCGGTACATCGGGCGCGGTCGGGACTCCAGGCCTGGTATCGGAGAGGGTGTCGCGGGGAGTGGCGGCGCTAGTGCGGGCGGTTGGGTGGCAAGCGATCGGGGGCGAAGTGATTCGGGTGGTCAAGGCTTGCAGTCTCGAACACGCGGGAAATGTGGCCGTGCTTGTCGAAGAGCTTTCGACGCTGGTTCTTCCCCGGCAACAGCAGCCGGAGCTTCAGCAGGAGGGCGCTGGTGTCAAGGGTAAGGCCCAAGCGTCGCAGCAGTCTGAGCTTCAGGACGGTGTTGATGTCAAAGCTGAGGTCCAGGCGGCGCAACAGCCTGTGCTTCAGCACGGTGTTGACGATGTCAAGGCTGAGGTCCAAGCGTCGCAGCAGCCTGCGGTTGAGGACGGTGTTGATGTCAAGGCTGAGGTCCAAACGGCGCAGCAGCCTGTGCTTCAGGACGATGTTGGCGATGTCAAGCCTGAGGTCCAAGCTGTGCAGCAGCCTGGGCTTGAGCAAGACGGCGCTGGTGTCAAAGTTGAGGCCCAAGCGTCGCAGCAGCCTCAGCTTCAGGATGGCGTTGATGTCAAAGCTGAGGTCCAAGCTGTGCAGCAGCCTGGGCTTGAGCAAGACGGCGCTGGTGTGAAGGCAGAGATCCAAGCTGCGCAGCAGCCTGTGCTTCAGCAGGAAAAAAGCAGTTCGACGGGCGCTCTGATCGCCAGCACCTATGTACAAGGCATCACCTCCAACCCTGGCGCTCTCGAGCGAGTGACCTCGAAGGAGGTGCCCACCATCGTCCGCCTGCTGCTCCTCGACCTTCCCTGCTTCAGCGTCAACGCTAGCAGCGGTGTCAACCCTGTCCTCGCGTTATTTTCCAAATCGGGAGCTGTCCATCTGCCGACAGATGTCTTGGCCAAGTCGGTTCACGAGTTCCGCGGCCGGCTGGACGGCACGGTAGCCGCTGCTTCAAGCACCGGGAGATCCATTCCCGCCGTCACGTCAGGCACCGTCGCCGCTGCCTCAACTTCTACCGCAGCCGCCACAGGCGCCGGGGGAGGGCAGCCTCCCCCCCATCACTCGTCCGCGGTGGTCACCCTTGCTACGGGGCTCTACTCGCGTGGGTTCCAAGACGTGGCCGCGGCGGCGGTCAAGACGTTCGCTGAGGATGTGCTGTGGCTGACGGCAAGCATCGACAGCACCGGCGGGTTGGAGCAGGGATTCGTCGGTGCAATGGTGATGGGCACGAGAAGCGGCGACCCTAGTCAGATCTACAGGAGCCAGGGGAAGCTGAAGGCGGTGCTCGAATCGAAGGCCGTGCAGGCCGCCGTTCGTGGCGGTGGTGGGGCTGGCGGCGGCAAGAAAGGCTCTGAAGTCTTCTGGAGGGCCTTGGTGTCGGAGCGACTGGTGAACCTGGAGGCGCAGGCCGCGCCCAAGCTGTGCTGGCGACAGCCGAACGCGGTTTTCTCGAAAGGTGCGGCGATGTTTACGGATGGGAGGTCGTCTGCAGTGCATGAGTTGTGTTTTTAGTGATTCTACAGTATCTTGAAATAGCATTTTGCTGAGCCGTATTGATTTATGCTTTGGCTTGCACAAAAGGGCTTGCTCATGCCACGGTGCTCTGCTGCGGGCTGTTGTGGTTTCGTAGCCTCACTCACGATGCGAAACCCCACCTTCATTTAATGGTTGCAGCTCACGGGAAAATTACGTTTCAGCATGAGCTACGGCGGCGAATACCCCGGGGTGCACCTGCTCGCCTCTCCTTGCTTCCGGCACTTCTCCCCGGTCCGTGTTTCCATACTTTCCTGTCACGCGATTGTTTCCTCTCCGACCGTGTGTAGATCCACAGATACAGCACTTCCTACGCGGACCGCAGAGCACCATGATTTACCGTGGCACCCGCGGTTCTCCCTTCACGAGCATCGCCCAAGCCAGGACATTCTCTTACAGCTTTTACGGGGTCAACGCCAAGGCTGTCGCGCGAGGCGCCGGCCGGGGAGCACACGTCGAGATCGCCAAGACCAAGGATCTGTACGAAAAGAAAGTCAAGGCCCACAAGGAAGTCCGAGCGGAGGTCGCCCTCCTACGCTCCCTCCTAAAGAGCATCGGGAGTAGGGGGGGGGGTGCTACGGCAGGTGGGGCCAACGAAGTGAGTCGTCCCACGGCCCCTCTCGCTCCCGTTAGCAGGAACGTGGCCGGTGTCTCCAGAGCAGCAGAAGCCGGTAACGGTAAGATTGGTGCTGCTGGGCGGCGCCCAAAGCGAGAGGTGATTGATTTGTGCGACAGCCCGTGAGATGGTTTTATTTCTTGGCCGGAGTGCCTGCCTGCCGGAGGTCGTTGAAATTTGTGCTCTTGCGGGAGGGCGGAGAGACGTGGCACTGTTTTTCGTGTTCATTATTCTGTTCGTATTCTTTGCTTTCTTCAAGTATTCTAGCAGGAAAGATCTGTCCTGCTCGCGTGCGACAACGAGCATTGTCCATTCAAGGCGGTGAACGTCTTGTGTGTTATTGGTTTGTTTTCTTTGCACTCGGCGGTTGTGTCTGCGATTGATTTGTTTGCTGTTTGCGCTTGCGATCCAGGCTCATGCAGCGTTCACGCCCCACGATTGCCTCTAGGCAAACTGAGGGCACAAACCTCCGGCTGTTAAATAGGCTCATGGCAAAGTGTTCTGGACGCGGCGGTGTTTTCCCCCCGGGGAATCAAGCTGTACAAGTAGCGTGTGATTTTTTTGTTGAGTTTCTACGGGTATATTTTCTTATCTCCACCTCCTCTTCCTAGTTCCGTGCCCACGAGAGGCGTAGGCCACACCAATTCAATCTCGCCGACTACAGTATCGGCCCGATCTGCGCGAGAGATGCCTTCATCTCACCAGAGGATGGTCTTTGCCGGTCTCAGCGATAACTCGTGGCCAGCACAGTTTTTATTGGGTTTAAGAGGAGCTGAAATAATCCCTGGCATGAGCGTACCGGGGATGTGCAAAATTCGTTTGCTCGTAGAATAATTGCATCCCAGGCACAAAAGAAAATCCCGGGTGCGTAGTCAATGAGGTGCGCATCGGCGTTGCTCGGCAAAGTTCCGACTTATCGGGCGCCATAGAACTACAGAAGGAATGGTAATGTTGCAGGGATTGAGCGACCGTGCACTCCTTAGCACCCTGGAGGCACCTAGGCGTGCAAGAAAATATTATTCGTGCACCCAACCCGACCAATGGGCTTCTTGGCAGTGAGCGGTCCTGATACAGCGGACAAGCGACCGCAATTCAATTGGCTGACTGAACTTCCTCCAGAGGACGAGAGTTTCCTATCAGCAGGCCGTACTCTATTCGGCCGATTGGCTGAGTGAAGCACTCGCCAAGGGTATTGTTTCTTTTTTTCTTATGACCCAACGAATCCATCTCTAAGAAAAGAGTCTTAAGATAGATCAGCAATGAATTCATATCGCCAGAGAAAGCTACCGTAAGGTTGCGAGTCAGCGCACAG
Source organism: Ectocarpus siliculosus (assembly GCA_000310025.1). Lineage (NCBI taxonomy): Eukaryota > Phaeophyceae > Ectocarpales > Ectocarpaceae > Ectocarpus > Ectocarpus siliculosus. The sequence continues at coordinate 1,327,812 of FN649743.1, read as the reverse complement.
GGGTGCGATCGATTTCCAAAGCCTAATTTCTCCACAGCCAGAAGGGTGCGAACGCCAACTGATACTTGTCAGGTGATGAGATATTTCCAAAACCGCCCTTTTCGACAGTGGTCGCCTCCTGGTTGTGGAAAAATTACGCTTTGAAAATAGCTCGCACCTTTGTGCGCTGACTCGCAACCTTACGGTACCTGTATTTCCACGGTTTCCCGAGCAGCACACAGCGATATCTCCCTTGTGGGTATCAGGCTCTACAAGACAATTTTCAAATATTACTGGCAAAAGTTCCGGTTTGGTCCGCTGGTTGATGTTGCCAACAACTGTGAACTGCTGCAAGGATGCGAGCCTCACCGTGACAATCAGCCCCGACAACATCCGAAATCAGAGTACTAAAAAAAATCCCCGGCTGACTATATCCCAGATGTCCACGACAACTTTGATGCCGCCAAGAGCCGCTAGTATCTCCGTGAACCACATGGGTGTGTTCAACCACATTACCCTGAAATTAAAACACACATATCTCAACGATGTTGCCCAACTCGGACATGGTTCCGGAGAACCGGAGCCTCGACAAAACACGTCAACAGCCAACCCCGTCAGCAAGCAAGCGTGCATGCCCAAGCAACAACTAGGGTAAGTTTGGGCGAGCCTCCATTCAATGCGGACCTGGGCCGATGGTCACAAGATTCGAAATGCACCCAAGGTTGGGCGGGACCACAGGAGGCCTCGCTAAATCCAACACTTACATCAAATGATCCATCTCCGACGAAGAGAACACCTTCGAAAAACACCACTTTTTGGTCACAACAAAGATAAGCCGAGGGAAACAAAGTTATGGCCAAGGGGGGCAAAAGCGTCACGAACAGGCAACGTGCACCGCCGGGTACCAATTACCTTATTGAGGAGCCCCTCGTCGGAACAGTATCCTCCGACCCCCGACTGAACAACAACCACCACAAGGGGTGAAATACTTGTGTCGATTCTTGATCTATTCCCCAACCTCTCGTGCGGGCAGAGAACACCGCTCTCGCTCTCTTGTTGCGTTTTGTGGTTGCACTAACTAAGTGCCACGGTCGTAACGCGCCAAAGGCTCTTTGTTGTGCAGGTGTGCAGTCCAGTGTATAGAGGTTTCAACACAAGCCTAAAAGTGGGGCGATTATCAAAAGCGCCTCGGGGGAAACAAGTAGCCGAGCAAAATCCACACGCACCACGAAAGCGTACGGTCGCCCGTCCCGGCCACGCAGACGCTACAAGACTTTTCACGCTCCCTCAGCTTTTCCCGCAGGCACATCAAATGTTCACCTCCGGACGAGTCCTACACAAACATGAAGTCAGTCACTGCACAGATCGATCGCTTCCACCTTTTCGGGTTGCCGCTTACCGGCTGCTGCCGTCCCCACGCCGTTTCTAGCGTTCCCGCTCACGGAAGAAGGAGGGGGGGCGGACGTACTACCACCAGCAGCACCAGCAGCACCAGCAGCCCCGTTCTCACCCCCGGCGGTGCCCCCGCCGCTCCTGCCCCTGCGGCTGGCTTTATTGTTACCCAAGAGACCGCGTAACACGGCGGCCTCAGCCGTGTCTTCCTTGTAAACTCTGACGTCCTCGTCGTAAAACTCCGTGGTTTTGGTAATGCTGACGTACGCGCTGCGCCCGCGTCCTTGCTCGTAGCACCGTGCGCTGAAGTGTCGGGGTTCGCTGAAGTTGGACGAGAAGTACTTTCGGGCGAAATTCCTGGCGTGCTGTTTGTTGCTGAAGGTGCCCGATCGCGTGTAGGTCATATTCGGCTCGGGGCCGCGGAGGAACTGCTGCACTTGAGGGTGTTCTGAGGTGTGGTGTGGTGGGAAAGACACGTGGTGTGTATTGCGAGGACCCGGGGCGGTAAGGGGGGGGGGGGGGCGCTTGAAAAGACGAACATAGGATCTCTGGTGCTTCGTAACGCCGGTTGGAGAAAGATGGACGCCCTGACTCCGAACACGCTATGTGGAACGATCGGTGTCACCCCCTCGTCACTGCCGCGGACGAATTCATTGCTCCCAACAATACATGAACAGCACAGCGACACTAGACACTACGTTTTCGGCGCAATCCCAGATACACAGCACGTACCATGGAAGATGGCGTTAGGCTGTCGCCAGGTCATCACGGGCGGGGCGATTGTCTGAAGCTTTTTCATCCGCTCTGACACGAGGGTCCTCCAGAACACTGCACCGGAGCCCCCGCCGTCACGGACGGCGGCCTGCACGGTCTCGGATTTGAGCACCGCCTTTAGCTTGCCCTGACCCTTGCGGACCTGACGAGAGTCGCCGCTTCTCAAGCTCGTCAATACCGCACCAGCGAATGCCTGCTCCAACCCGCCGGCGCCGTCGACGCGCGCCGCCAGCCACAGCACATCCTCCGCAAACGTCTTGACCTCCGTCTTACCCAGGTGTTGAAACCCACGCGAACAGAGCTTCGTCGCTAGGGTCACCACCGCGGACGAGTGGGCACCTGCAGCAGCGATAGAATTTTTCAAGATAGTTGGTAGCCCCCTTAGAAACTCGTGAACAGCCGCGGCCAAAGCGGTTGTCTGCAAGCGGACGCTCCCAACCCTAGCGAACGACAAGAGCTGGGGGTCGGTACCGTAACATGTGCCGTTGCAGCAGGGGAGTCGGAGAAGAAACAGGCGGACAATACCGGCCGCTCCGTAGGCGGTGACGCGCTCGAGAGCGGGAGGGTCGGAAGCGATGCCACCCGCGTAAGTGCTGGCGATCAGGGCACCAGCCGAAGAGTCGTTGGAATCCCCACCCCCGGCAGCGTGCTGCTGCTGCTGTTGCTGGGGAACCGTGGACAGTTTCCAAGCAAGCCCGGTGATGCATCTCGCTTGCTCCAGTGTGCTAGCCTTCACAATTTGCAACACGTCCCCCCCTACCGCTTGCCACCCGACCGCCCTCACTAGCGCCGCCACTCCCTGCGACAGACCGTCACCTCGAAAACCCAGATTCTCGACGGCGCCCGGTGTACCGCCGGCGAGGAGTTGAAGGAAGCGGCGAGAAGAGTCCAGCGCTGCCGCTCCGGCACCGGCGCACAAGTCCAAGACGGTCGCCGCGTAACGCTCTTCCTTGGCGAACTCGTATTCTTCCGGCTTCCTCTCGGCGAGAGAGACGATCGTGGCGAGATCAGCCAAGGGTAGGGTGTTGGTGGCGCCGTACCGGGCGGAGCGTTGGCGGGCCGCGCTGAGAGCGGCGTGAGTCCCGCAACGGAGGGCGGTGCGCATCGTGGCGGAGGCGGGCCAGAGGACGAGTACAGCCCGGTGGTACCAAAACTCCAAGCTTGGGCTGTAGTTCCCCGTGTACCCCTCGTACTCCCGCTTGTCGGGTTCGTTGCCCGGGAATAGGAGTTCCATGGCCTCCTCCTCGTCATACTCAGCATCGTCGTCATCATCACAGCCGAGAAGTTCACTTTCGATGTCGATGCCGAGGTCCAGATATATTCGTTTGTCATTGCAAGCTACCCAGTTCTTCGCCGCAACATCCGTCTCGACGTCGTTTTCATAGTCCATCTCCTGGTCTTCAGCGTCCGACTCGTAGTCGTCGTCGTCGTAATCTGGGCTGAACATGTCGCCGTGATCGCTGTCGTCGTCTGCTGATGTGTAGTCGGAGTCGTATGGACACTTCTTGCGCCGCTTCCGGGGTCCGCAGCCATAACCGGGGCTACTCCCCCGTCCACGGTAACCGTACTGCGGATGCTGCGGAGCCGCGGTGCCGCTCTCGTGCTTCACGACGTGCGCCAGGTACAGGTCCAGATCCCTGCACGCGCGCAGAGAGTCCGCCATCGCATGGTCCCGACCCTTCAGACCGCCGAACAACATGTTGACCCTCGTGTACTCGTGCTCGAGCGGAACGATGAACTTGGCGGCGTCGCAGCTGCTGCCGGGACGGCCCCACGCAGCTACTGCGTCCGAGAGACGGAGCTACGCCGCCGATCCGCTCTGGCCGACGGCGCCGACGGGCTGGGGACCCGGCGTGGTCCGCACGAGGTTGTACAGGAGGCACAATCTCACACCGCTCGTGACTGTCTGCAGCTCGTGCTCACAGTCGCCATAGAACGCCGCGCAACGCACGGGAAGAGAAGAGGGCGGAGTGCTGGCCATGCCCCCGGCGACCCCATCCGCTGCGGCGGTCGGTACGCCGGCTGCCGTTCCCGCCACAGCTGCCGCCACTCCACCCCCAAGTCTGCGGGCGTAGCTCCCGTCCGGGTCTTCCCAGGCGAAGACGTGCTGCTTGCGGCGGTGGCGCACGATCAAAGACTCACCCTTGTGCCCGGCGGCGGTCGGTAGCTGCACCACGAGCGTTCCGAACATCCCGGCCTCCTTTTCGGTGTCCTTGTGTGGCCGGAAGTGTCCTCCACTCTCGTACCTGTTGGAAGCACAGACCATTTTCAAATGGAGGGGAATTTTTCAGGAGGGGGAGAATGCTAGAAGGCTCACAAAATGTGACAGAATGTGAGAATATCTCCACACCCGACGAAAAACACGCCATCCGAAACACGCGGTGGGCGTTAAATGGTGACCTTGGACAACACCAGTCCTTCCACCACAGGATTCGGCAGGAGTTGTGCTGCTGCGATGTTGCACATACATATCTCTTGAGTATCCGGGTGCAGTGCAACTTCGATGGGAGTGAATATACACTATATGCGACTAACCGCAGTACTCGAAGCCAGCGAGGCCTCGCTGTATCTTGGGGCAAATGTGGAGCACATGTGTAAAAGTGTTACAACCGTTATTGCACATACACGGTGGGAAGATCCGATCCGAGCGGAGTATCTTGCTAATGGTTGAACAGCAAGAATCCTGACCATGGATACGGACTTTCAGCGGCACCTGCGGAGACGGGACCCTTGGTCCTCGCTTCCCTCTTCCCTTGAGTGTCACTCTCTTGTTCTCTCTCTTTTTCGAGATCTTCCTTGCCAAATCTCAACGAAGAGAACTGCCAGTCCCCGGTACTACGATCGAGGTCTCCTTCCAACGAGGCAAAGCCTGTGTCCTCACAAACAGTTCTTATTCTCGGCTTTGCAAACGATTCAAAAATAGCGTGTGATCACCCTGATCACAAATTTCGTTGCAAGCACTAACGGTTCGACTTTTTCTTAGCAGTACAAGGTAGTTTTGATGGAGACGACATCTCGTGCTTGTGAATTTTCTACGATGTGTGCGGCGCAGCAGAAGTGAGTTGATTGCCGCGCCCCTGGTTAACAGTTGAGCACAACAATGGTACAATAACAGCAGTTGTTTTGAAGACCAGCATGGGATTAGGAGATGGAAAGGTTAAGATTTCCTTCACTTCGTGCTTGACATCATCTTTCCCGTTCTGTATGCACCCGTGTGCTAGAGAGGCCGAGGGACAGAGAGTATAGGAGTGCACGTGACATCGAGAGAAACACGTCGTAGTTGACGGACGAGTCCAGCAAAACAAAAAATAACACCAGGATTGCGAGAAAAGTAAAATTAAATTCTACGCTCCAGATGTGATGGGTCCAATGCACTAGGTGCTTCAGGGGTGTATGGACTTAACGTTGTTGCTTGGGTTTGGAAACTTCATTTTGACGATCGTTCGCCGCTGCTGCAGGCAGTACCTGAGGTATCTCTGAACATCTTCCGACACGAACGGTTCTCCTGGTCCTCTTGTTCTTGGTTGCTGAAAGGTACAACCGGGGTTCGAATCCCTCTGTGACCATTTGTTACGCCTTTTTTCCGGGAAATAAAAATGTCTGGAATCCACCCCTGACAGTCATGGTATACATTCCAGTCGTCCAAGTGAAAACACGTTATTCCCGCCTGCAAGCCGCTTAACCGCATGAGGCAGCGCTGATTGTACAGGGATTTCAAGGCCTCCCTCCGGAGTGGGGTAAAGAGGGCACCGCGGTAAGGGGTGACGCAAGAACATGCAAAGAGCAGACAGAGGAAAAACAGACGTTGTATGCATATATCGATAGACTACTTCCAAAAGGTGTTGGCTCCATTTTTAGGAGCTCGGCGACCTTTTCCTTGGTTGAAACCCCGCATGCCGCACGCATGTGTATCTGTGTGTAGGCATAGTATGCATAGTATGCATTTATGTATGCCGCGATGCCGACGTCGGGCCCAACCTGAGCGGCGGTCTGCACGGTCTGCCTAGCTCTGCACCTCTGCTGACAACGCCACGACATGACTCGACTGCTGAAGGTACATATTTCTGCTTATGGTTGCAGCTGCTGCCCCTGTTTACACACAATGCTGACGTGCGATTGCTTCTTGACTGGGTGTTTGACACTGACGTGCGTACATGGTCTTACAGCCTACCCTGGGGTTAACACCGAGGTCCAAGAGCTCAAACGAGTTGACGGACCCTGGGGGTACGTTTGTTAGATGTGCAGCATATCCGCCATGCTACAAGTCAGCGCTGACTCCTGGGGCGAAAACCGAAGAGGTCCAACAGCTCAAACGAGTTGAAGGGCCCCGATGGTACTTTTGTTAGATGTAGCATAGCCACCATACTACAAAGTCAGCGCTGACTTGTAGCNNGGGGGGGGGGGGGGGGGGGGGGGGGCGTAGTCTTATGTTTTGCATGCCTTAGCGGTTAGACCATTGACCACGCGTCCTCGAGAGGACGGAGCATTGTTCCCACAGGACCGATCACCGATGGCCAATCGTCCCTTCCTACTTTGCCAAAGGTGGCTCAAAAATGTCTTCCCTAGTCTGTCTATCCTAACGATATCCCTGCCCGCCTTTTCAAACCACTTCCTACTCCCCAGTACAGCTGCCGTCCTCTCCTCTCTATTCCATGGGGGTCCCTCAATAGTGTGGGTATGTGCCAAGCGATTTCACCCGCACTATAGCGGGCACCCGCACTACATGATTTCGGGCCTGAATAGTGCGGGAAGACGCACTAAATATTCAACGACGCGCTATTCAGGGTTCTCAGTACCATCAATAGTGCGGGAAGGCGTACTATTCGCGATATCACTGGTATAGAGTCCGAACAGGATGAATCAAAAGGCCTATGCAGGCGGCAGTGCATGATGCGCGCAACACGCGAGGGGGAAAAATCGACGTGGCGTCTGCAAGATAGAAGGCTGCGTTCGTTCGTGGGTAAGACGAGAACACAACAGCATGTTGCGAACACTGCGTAGCGGTGATACCACATCCATGAACAGACCACCAGACATTTATACGTGCTCCATGACATGTTGCGCAATGTACGCTGGTAGCAAAGGTGTGTTGTTCCATTGTGTAGTGTCCCTTGTACATATAAATGTTCACAGGATAATCTACCACTGGTACGAGGCAAGAACGACCAACCTTGCCAAAACATAAAAAAACACGTACCGTTCAAACAACTTTCAGCACGACCCAAAACCCCGGACTCCCACAGATAGATACGACAAGGAAAGGGGGAACACCCCAAAAACAAAGAACACGTCAATATGGACCCACAGCCTCTCAGCTTTCCCAACAAAACCCCACTCTACACAACACCACAACGTCTGCGGGGATGGGTGGGTTGCACGCACGAAGAAACAAAACGGGGCGTACTTGTAACTCGAATCTGCTGTAGCTCATTCAACACAGGTACATATGTTACTTCAGACACTCCATGCATGCGGTACCAAACAAGACAGCAGAACTGTGCGGCAAAATGGTACCTGGTAGTTGGCTTGTGACCACGGAAGGCGTCCGCGTCAGTTGGACTGTTATAGTACGGACATTGGAACGTACTGAACGGAGACCGGAACGGTTTTTAACGTGAAGACAACAACAACATCAACAACAACAACAACAACAACAACAAAATGACAGCAGATGTGCTGCAAAGTGCGGTACTGGTGCTACAATATTCTGAGGGTGTGACGTCGGTACCCGCACTATTGAGGGTCTGGAGAGGGACAAAGGCCGCGCTATAGAGGGATTCCCCGAATGGTGCGGCACCCGCACTATTGAGGTGGCACCCGCACTATTGAGGGGTCTAAGTTGTTCCAGGCGATTTCACCCGCACTATATCGGGCACCCGCACTAGATAACCCGCACTATAGAGGGACCCCCACCGTGGATACTGTACATATAGCAGATACACTACACAAGGCTACTACTGTTGTATGTTGGATATATGTGCGCAATTTGGTGTATGGTTTTTCTGGGGTTTTTTAATCTTTTCCCGGCGCCAGTCTACACGCACCTCGCGGTTTATCTGTTTCACGGACCAGCAGTCAGTACACATGAACGAACGGGGTTGATTTTTGAATTTGAAAAACCCGCCGTTTGAAAATCACACAGCAGTGCTTACTCTGTTCTCAAGACGAACGGAACATGTTGCAAGCTTGCCCTTGGGTCCCGATGCATCCACGCCCAGCTGTACACGACGCGTCTCTCTTTTCCCTGCCGACTCACATCACGAGCTTGTACAGCCTGGCCTCCACGCCCAAGGCCTTGGCCCTCAGCCCCAGCTTTCCCGCGGCGTGCAAGGCGTACTTCTTCCCTACGGCTTGAGCAAACTCGTTCGAGAGCCCGAGGAGGGAGGCATCGATCTGCCACGCCCGACGCACGCTCTCGTCCACCTTCGTCTCTGTTCCATGACCGAACGGTGCGCGCTCGGCGGCACCCCTCAGCGCGCCCACGTGTTCGTTGCTCAGGGGTAGGGAGATGCTCCCGAGACCTTGCACGGTGAGCTTTGGAGAAGGAGCGAGCAGGCTCGAGCCGAACGCGAAGGTACCAGGAGTTTCGACGTTCCTGATGAAGCGCTTGACCTCTTGGCGGGGGTTGAGTTGCACCGAGGCATCGTCACTTCCGCCATCGTCGTAACCGTGCGAGGAAGATGCCATGATGACTTTGCGCCGGTGTTGCTGATCCGTGGAACAGGGATCCAATGTGATTTGGATGGTGTCAATACGGTGCAATTGCCTCGCCTCAAACTATTCCGAATTCAGAACCAAGAGAACCTTTTCGCGGAGTAAACGGGGTAATAGTGTGTAGTGTACATGTACAAGAGACTGAAGGTTCGAATGCGACACACGAACGATGGTATCGCTGCATGTGCGATGCATGGTGCTATCTGAAGGCAACAGCGGTGCAATTGACCGTACGGACACCTTGCTGGGTGTCTTCGTTAGCGAGGACGCAAGCACATAGAGCACAAGTGAACCAGGTTCGTTGATATCCGCGACTAAGTCCACGAGTGCATACCTCCATAGCAAACAGCGCTGCTGCCAGCTACAAGCAAAGGGGGCGGTGGACCTGCACCCTCCAATCTCGACCAACGGTCATGTACGGATGATGTGGCTCTTTCCCGATCGCGTCCTTTATGCGGGCGTTCCCTCGCCCTCGCGGTAAGGACTGCGCAACGCAAAAAGCTCCACCACACGAGCGAATCTTACACAAGCATTTGGCGCTGCTCCTGCTTTGAGTCGTGCGGGAAGAAAATCACAAACTCGGTTGATCTATCCCCGTGACGACTAGACTATTGCTGTTGTCGTCCTCTCTCGCCATAACCCGGAATCTGGTGGGGCTCATATTCCTCGGATTCCCTGCAAGCGGTGCCTCTATCCCCAGCATCGCCACCGCACACGCAAAAAGAAGATTGATGCGGCAAGTGGGAGGGAAAAACTAGTGCCAGGATGTGCAAGCCGAATTCAACGACACTAAAGTGGGCATCCGCACAATTCCAAGCAATACAATATTGTAGGTAGATGACGCATCGGTACCGAGTTATTCCACCAGCACTTCCGTGTCGGGCATGAAAACTTCACCGGCACTACTGAGATCCCTTCACTGCTGTACTCTGCCATCCGCGGGCCAAACGAATGTCAACAGACCGCACCAACATGTCGTGTCATTGCAGCTCCAACCAGGCGATTCAAAATCAAGGCGTCAAAGTTTGCCGCTCGGATCTCCCGGTGTCGAACAGTTCTTCCACAAACACGCAAACCCTCCCTAGAACTATCCCATGAAATACAGCCCGAGTTCGGTCCTCCACCAATCCCTCTTCTCTCTGAAACGCACAGCCCGCACTAGACCAAGACAGCAATAGTCTGTCCTTGTTCGCCTCAGGTCTGCGTGTGGTTCAAGGACATTTCTCTTTCTGAACAACTATCCCAACAAGCGTGCCTGCGTTTCAGCGGGGAACACCCGAACATTCGACCGGAGGCGAGGGCGAAACCTATAACCCTCTCTTCTCCCACTCCCCTCCTTGAAGGGGGGGGAGGAACAAACGCTTGCCGCGCTGCACGAAAGTAGGCTGCCTAATCATGCCTCTTCCGCCTGGACGTACCCCTGGCCGTAAGGGTTGAACTCGTCCGCGTGCAACTCTCCCAGCGCGCTCCTTCGCTCGGCCTCTGCCTCTATCTCCGCCACGTCCTCCTCGCTGAGCTTGCGCACGAACCTGAATGGAACGGAGTAAATGGCAAACAGAAACAATACTTAGACGGGCCGGCGGCATACTGTGTCAATAATAAGAGCAGATATGGGGCTCGTCGTTCCCGAGGTTATGTAAGCGTTGTTTCTTACTGCGTTTGCCTTTTGGAGAACAACCAGGGGGGGTGAATACGACAGGGAAGAGGCAGAAAGAGGGATGAGGACGGGTGCAATTGGTGGGTACCATGTCGAAGGGAGGAGGATCAAAACGTTTTGATTCGCTTCCATCGGAGTCTTGCTGTTGCAACCAGGCAGGTATACGATTGCCAGGCCTGTAATCCTTGGAGGGAGGGGGCCGATCAACCACTAGAAGAAGAGTAAGCGTTGGACGAAAATGGACCGTCAAAACGCTTTCCGAGCTGCATCTTCGGTTTCCCTTGTCGGCTCTCATTGATTCTGTGCTCATCACTCTAAACTCCCCCTGATTCCTCTCTCTCCTTCCAATTGTCTATGTATCTTCTCTCTCTCGCTGAGCATGTTTTGGCCTACCAACGAACACGTATCCTCACTTGGCAGGGTTGCCCGCCCACAGCTCGTTCTTGGGCACGAGGCATCCCGGAGGCACTACCGTTCCCGCGGCAATCTGTCCCCCCTCTTCCATGACCGAGCCTTCGGCGACCACGGCACCGGCACCGATCTTGCACCTGCGAATAGAGAAATCAATGCCAATCGCAAACGGCCGTACGCAGTCAAAACACGAAACAAGGCACACGGAGCAACGCATGGCTCGGGCTCACACAGCAACAATTGACGTCTCACAGCGGCACGGTTCAAATTTGTCTGCCCGCTGACAGCAAAGTGTGTGCCGCGTCGCTTGAGTGGGGCTCGTCGGCAACGGCTGGCACATCAGCGCAACACAAGAGAGGGTTGGAGAGCAGAAAAACATGCTGTCGCTAGTGACAACGACCGGTTCCTTGGATGGTCCTGCTCGCTTGTTGGAGCGCGTGTGCCAGTTGCAGGGACACAGCAACGGGCTCGATCCCAACATCGTCGAAGTCAAAACTCTGAGAATCATATCACATACATAGAGATGAAGAATACCGTAGTCTCGAGAGAAAAATCGCACGGTAAGGACATGCAGTACTTTGCCAGGTTTGACTTGCTTGCTACTGCCAATACCCCACCCCTCCATTCACCTGTTGCCGATCATGCAAGACGTCAGCACCGCGCCGGGCTCGATGACGACCCAAGACTCGATCGCAACTTCCGCGGAGAAGCCGGTGTCGACATGTCCCACCGTGTTGATCACTGCTTTGTCACCAACGTGGACGTGAGCGCCGATTTTCACCTTGTTCTTGTCCCCTGCAGACGAGAACCAACAGCAATCCAACAAGAAGGAAAATAACAGCAAACGGGTAGCGAGCGGGGAAGGCACAAAGCGAGCCGTACAGCGTACGTGCCAAGGAAATGTAGAGCTGAAAACCACGCGTTAAGCAACGGGAGAGCCTAGAAAATTGATACCGACGTCTACGCGAGCAACAGCTACAGCTTGGTAGAAAGGTAAGTCTTCTTCCTATCGTGTGCCGAGCATCAACACGAAAGAACAACGAGCGAAACACGCCCGCAGAAAAAACGAGCGACACAGCCCCAGAAATCGAAACAACGAACAACGGGCTGGATGATATGTGTCGTATCAAAGGCAATGCACGCGGACCACGCGAGTGACTCGTCGCATGTAACAAACATGCCCTACCGTATTGACACCGTTTCACGTACACCACACCGACCGCAAAGAGGGCTTGTTGCGCTCGTACGTAGTGGACGTACAAACACGGTTCGCGCACAAACATCAGAGTGCCTCTGAATAAATCGCTCTAACGCACCGCCTACTCAAATTGGCATGATGCGAACACGAATGCGATATTTCTACCCTCTTCTCTCCCCCCGCCCCTTCCGCTGGATCGCCTCTTCAGTTCATGCTAGATGTAGCGGTCCGGGTGCACACCGAGCCTACCTCGGATGACGGCCCCGTACCACACGCACGAGTGGTCGATGATCCTCACGTTCCCGACGACAGACGCGCACGGTGCGACGAAGGTGGTGGACATGGTGAAGCCACGCTCCTCATGCAAATTCATCACCGGGCGGTGCCTCAGGTCTGCACACCGATAATGTCCACAAACAACAACAGCAGCATACAGCAAACACCAGCATCCACCGGTTGCAGTATGAAAAGCTCCATGGTCAGACACTGGGTTTGCTAATAATTGACGGGGGGGGGGAAGTGCTGTTGGCTTTCGTGTTGTCGCATATATTCTGGGCGTCAGTCCACACCTCATGTGAGCAACGCAACATGTCTCAAACCAGAGTTCATCCTGCGTGTGGGCGCATGTGCGCAGACCGCTCGCTGCATATATCAGGAAGTTGCGAACAGACCCCTGCCCTCTCGCGTGTTATTCCGCACGGCGTGTTCAACCACCACTGCACTCTTCTGCTATCGGTGCTCCAGTCATTCAAGATCAAAACAGCATATTGATACATGAACGTTCTGTATAGTAGACAGCCTTAAGCATATGACACGGAACATGTGCAGACATACCGACCGAGCGCCCCGCGGCGGTCGTGATTGAGTACGTGGGGTACCAAACCAATAACGGCAGGTGCTACAAACTACTTGCTGTTCCGTCCATAGAGAGTTATGGACGGAAATCGCCGCATGGGTTCATCAGCACGTCGAACAAAGGCGGGCGCTATCGTAGACTCGCGAAGAGGTGATGTACACATGTCCTCAGAACCGTGCCGAACTCTAGCATTGGACGAGTGCTGGATGCATACTACTGTAGAACATTGTAGGGTGACTCGATATACTTCGGATACCTTGCTCTCCGTGTCGCTTTTCTCGTGTTTTCCATTTACCACTCAATTCCATGGCCATACTCAAGCAGGCCAGCTACGCCCATGGCGTGTGTTTGCGTACAAAGAGGTATTGGGTTGTGGCCAAGGGTAACATCCTACGTGCAGGCCGCGGTGGGAGTACTTCCCCGGGGTGCACAACGAATGAGCCACGCCTTCCGCGTATGCAAATGCGGTATTATGAGAAGACAGAGGAAGCTCACATTCAGGGCTGGGAGCCGCAGAGAACACCCTGGCTTGTGTCATCGATACGCTCGAGCTAGCTACCGGCCTTGTCTTGGTCGCTGCTGATGCTGCTGATGCAGCAGCAGCCCGCCGGCGTGCAACATCGAGGGCTCCTCGCTTGGCTGACTTGACTACTGATGCCGCAAGCATCGTTCTCCCCGTTTGCAATACTCTCCCACTCTCCACCTTATTCAACTCCGTTAAGAGGCGATGATGACCGCGCCCGTTGCAACAGAGTCGAACAGAGGCTCTCCTCTCTACCTTGCTTGCTCTCGCACGACGGCAAGGGGGGCCTTCAAATGTCCCCTATTTGGTTTGGGTATGTAGGGTACGATACATGCAAAACGCGGACCCCCGGTTTTTTTTTTAGCGTGGCAGGTGCTGGACGCTCGCCACACGTCAGAACTTCGCTCTTCCTTCCCCACCAACCCTCCCTGTACCCCCTGTCTGCCGTATACCCTCGACCCATCGAGCTCAGGCGCCGAAGGTGAGAAGGAAAGGGTGGCAGAACTAGACACTGCACAGGAATTAGCGAAGGGAAATAGACGAGAGAGGAGGAAGACCGCGCTCGCTCTATGTATATGCATTTATGCATATTTACGCGGTTGAGCTTCCGATCCGCCTCCGGCGCTCTGCCATGTCATGTGTCATGTACGCCATTCCCAAGCCATGCTGGGTCCGAGGAGGGTCGTCGCGTACCTGTACCGTATTCCCTGGCGGAAGGTGTTGTTGGCGCGCACACACGCGATATCTTCTAGCCACGCTTCCTCTCCACGCAGCATGAGCGACCAAGATTATTGTTGTGTGGTGATCTCGATCTTGACCACACGAACCGCTCACACGCCAAACAACCGATACTATCTACGTTTGCTGAGGAAGTGATTTCCTGGGCTGTATTATACGCCGGCGAACAGTCCTGTACCAGAGACGAGAACGGCATGGGTGGGTACTGCTATTGGTTTCCTTTGGTGTGTATGCTGTCTGCTGCCAGCTCGCTTGATTGACTCTCTTCGCTCGGACCCTCCGGAGTTGTTCCGCACCATCGAAAATAGCACGAAGGAACAAGGAAGCATTTACGGCTGTTCCATGTCACCATGTCGCTTGAAGCAGGTCTGCGTACCTACACCGCCGTTCCATATCAACCATGGGTGACTTTAAGGATCAGATGGCAGCCAAGGTGCAGGCGGCAGCTCGGGGGTACATCCAACGCAAGTGAGTCGTCACTGAATGATAAGAGGGTGGTTGTATTTTTCTTGTGAGTAGCGGTGGATTTCTGATTACTTTTTGTGGCTCTCGTGTTCTCGCTCGCTACGCTATGTGTTTTCGCTCGGTGCTCCTTCCTTCGTTCCAAAGGGTGGTTCGTTGTAGTGGCGTGCTGCCGTGCTGGTGGTCGCCTTGTTCTTGTTCTGACCGAAGGTATCCGGTACCTTTGGAACCATTTCTGTAGTTTCGCGCTTCCTGGAACGCGGTTAAGCAGTTGGCTCCTGAGCACGTGACGTTTGAAACACCTCCACCGGGTGAAAAATTTTGGGACTTTCCAGCCACGTAAATTTTTCCTGCTCGTAGTTTCGATCTTTGAGGGGATGATTGTTGTTGTTTGCCTTTCGACTTTCGACCACTTGTAGTACACAGCAGGTGCTGTGTCTGGGTATTGATTTGTGCATACACTGTAGAAGGAATCAGTAAAAGTTACAGTTTTAAATACACACGATCGCCCCCTGTTTGGGATGGGCGTGTAGTTCGGAAAACATGGATGCATTCAACACGAACAATTTCCGCTTTTTTCTCTTGTCGTCGTCGCTCTTCGGCGCTCCCCGTATTCATCCAAATTTGTTCGGCGTAACAATATGCTTACCGAACATTTACGTACACTTGTGGTTGCATGACACCCCCGTCGCCCGCGGTATCATTTATCTGCCGCCTACCAGGTGGTCTTGGTTCATGCGGTAGGGATTTTCAAGGTCAACTGCTCTTGCAGGAATGTTGGGGGGTGCAGAAAAGGGGTAGTGACGCTGGCTCTTTTTCCCACACTTTCATCCTATACAAAGAAAGAAAACAACCTTCCCGCCAGGGTTAGGTGTCGCATTCTGTTGTCATCAGTAGAGGACACCATGAAAAGGCGTCGTGTGTGCTGGTGCATTCAGGTTTGCTGCTGGAGCTGAAATATCGAAGGTCGCAACAGCCTCCGAAAACAGCCACTAGCTACTGCTGACGACCCGTGGTTCAATGGATTGGGGTCAGTGGCGGCGAGCACGACTGTGACAAATGTTGGATGCCGCTTGGTTCCGACCTTCGATATTTCAGCTCCAGTAGCAAACCTGAACGTGCCAGCACGCACGACGCATCTTCATGATGTCCTCTACTGATGACAATAGAATGCGACACCTAATACTCAAAATTGACCTTGTTTGAGCGCCTTCCGTTTTAGCTCTTTTGACTATAATTTAGAATGATGTGAATTTTTTATCTTGATTTCAAAGGGGGCGTGTGGAGGTAGACGCGTGAAATATATGTTTTGAGCAGCCTCTACTGCCGCCCTGTGCGAGAATCAACGATTTCTGTTTTTTGCGCTGGCTTCCTACTGGTCTGGTGTGTCTGTTGTGCAATTTCTGGTACTCTTGCAATGATTTCAAAAGCAGTCAACATCAAAATTCGTCTTCTGCACCCCCTTAAGTACAAGTAGAAAGCATGCCCACCGTTGGTACAGAGTCTACCTTTCAGAAGTAGCATTTTTTTGTTTTTGGGCTCGTTCGTCCATTCAAGAAAAACAACTTCTGTCGAGCCCTCCCGACAACAGGAGGTCCGCATCCTCTGTCCCCTGTCTGCAGCACGAGGATTGAGAACCGTGACATGAACTCGTTTCTGGGGTCCTCCCAGAGTGGACGCCTCGTTTCTGACAGACCCGCCACGTTTTGCTTTGGTTTTTGTCCTGCCGCAGGACTGGGATGGGCGGTAAGACGGCGGGCAAGAAGCACAAGGCCGGCAAGGGCGGCCAAGCTGGAAAGGGCGGCAAGAAGGCCAAGAAGAGCGAGGACATGAACGCCATGATCATCCAGGCGGCCTTCAAGAAGTACAAGGTAAGGACAAGCTGTAACGAGTCACAAGCGCCCACCACACGGTCGGGTTTCGTTTCCAAGAGGTTCTGCTGCGGCTGCTGTGTGGGGGGGTACTGTTGTCGTTGACCCCAAGCCGTGGTCGGCGCCTCTGGGGCGTGTTGTTAGTCCTAAATCCAAACAGGGAGAAAAATAACTGCCGTGTTTCTTTTTTCATGTCGGTGTAGTGTATCCACACTGCTGTAGCCGACGGGACACTTTCAGGCACAAGTACGCGACGTCGAGACGTCTCAACGCGCTTCAGCGCCGGCTGTGAGAAGATGAGACCAAATAGTGAAGTCGTGATTGTTTTTATGTACTTGAATACGTTGACGGGAATCGCGAGAGCAGGCGGTGGTACGTTAGTCGTCAACACGCACACTCAAGAGAAGAGAGCCTCGGAAGTACGCATTCTAGAATGGCCATGGATAGCAGCTTCCAGATCGTTTTCTGACGCTCTCCATCCTAATAACCCGCTGTCATTACAACCAACCCCCGATTTTTTCGATGGACACAAAAGATCTGATGCCAGTGGCACATGAAACAGTAGAAGGTAAGACGAGCGAAGCCGGCATGTGCAAATATCGTTTGATCATGACAGCGGAATCTCGATTTGCCATTCTGCCCTGGTTCCCACATGATTTGTGTTGGAATTTTTCAGGAAATAACTACCAGTTGAGATGTAGGGCGAACCCTGTTGCCCAACGACTTGCCTGACTCACCCTTGCTTTTCCCACGCCATGGTACACCGCCATGCTTTTAAAACAGGAATACCAGAAGAAGCACTGATGCCTGATGTGACTGGCCGTCATCCATGAGACACGGACATGTGGCACGCTCGTCGAAAAGAGGGAGAGGAGAGGCATTCGGCCACTGCTGTTCTTGTTCGGTGAAAGGCAACCGTTCTCACCCTGACAACTTGGCGGGTGGCTGAGCGTTTCCGTTACTACTCCGGGCCCTCTGCGAGCCGTGGAGTTGGGGCGTGTCAATAGATGTACTGGTGCTGAATTCTACATCTGGCCAATTAGATGCACTTGACCGAGTGTGGTGAGTGAGATATACGAGTCCGTTTTGGGGGTTTAGTTATAGTGTAGTGTAGAGAAAGAAGGCTTGTGCTTGTTGTTGCCTGCAATCGCGCGTGACGTGCGCGCGTCTGCGTAGGTCTTCCGCGCCGTATACGCCGGAATAGGGTAGTGTTTGTAGTGTTTCCACTGAAAGAGCCTTGTTGTTTTCCTGTGCATTGTGCGCAATGGATCGGAGGAATTGTTTTATCGCTGTTGGAAGATGAGCGAGCGAGGGAGTGCTCCTTGCTGAGGAGGAAGCCCCACGCAGTACCATAAAGGCCCCACGTCTGTTTTGGCTGAAGGGTTTGTTGTGCCAGGTGTCTGTGTTTTCGCCTTTGTTGTCGCTGTCTTAAAGGTCTAACCATTTCGGCCTTAGGTGCATGTTCAAATGGGCGGATCACTCGGAATGCCCTCCAGTCTAGATATCCGCCACGCTACAGAGCTCGGGTTGCGCAGGAAGGGCTTTCGATAATTTTAAACATTTTTTTGTTTTCTCCACTGTGGAATGAATGAATGTACAGCCCAGCCCAGGTTCGACTTTACTTTTGGCTGATATCCTTGAAGCAAGGCGCTCCTTCTAGAGGACGACTTGTTCCGATGGTTGTTCTTTCGAAGGCCCCACTGAACTAGCTTGCTCTGACTTCAAAGTGTGTTGTCCCCGGCTGGCATCTGGAGCTACTGTTTTGAGGCAAAATATTGTGTGTTACCCCTTTTTGTTTCCTTCGTGATGGCGTGTCAGGCCAGGTCTCCGTTACCTGCTAGCCTTGTTTGCAACGTTTCTCCGTCGTCCTTTGGTTTTTCACACCCGGGTATCCAGGCCCTTCATTTGCCCCGCCCTTGCTCGTCGTCTGTGATTGTCCGTGTGTTCTGTTTTAAATCGTGTGGAATGTGCGAAAAAACGGTGCGTGCTGACCGTTCGTTGTGATCTGCTGCTTCTTGCGACAAGCGGGCGCACTCCTTTTAGCCTTCTTTGGTTTGCACCGTTCCGTCCTAGATGCCAGAATGAAGTGGGTCTGGTGCGCTGAGTTTTCGCAGTCGACATTTTAGCGCAGCGCGACTTGTACTTGCTTTACTTGCTCGCACGTCTACGTGCCTGTCCGACCCCACCCTCGAGGAAGCGCTTTATTTGGTGTTTATGAGTATATAGAGGTGTCAGTCAGCAATAGGCGGTGCGAACACCCGCGTAGATTCATCGTGCATTTTTCATCAAGCAAAGTGTAGAATGTTGTATGGTTCTCGTGTTGTTCGGGGTTAGTTGCGGTCAAGATGCCTGTACTTTCTGCAGTGGGGTGTAGGGCGTAGGCCGTGGTCACGAAGCACCGGTTCTGCTCAGGTCCATTAAAATATGAAAACCAGTACCGTTGGTTGCCGACGGGGAGAATCTGCGCTTGCTTGGGCGCATTTGAAGTGCTGCTGTACAAAGTACTCCGAGTAATACGTACGAGTCACTACTTCAACTCACGCCAGAGCGCTCTGCACCTACAATATTAGGTGTGCTGGAAGGCAATCAGACCTCGTGAGATTTGGAATATCTTGGAAAAAATTCTCAGTCGCTTCTGCAATCAGCTCTCTGCAATCGGGCTAATTGTGGTACAGCAGTAGTGCACAGCAGATTCGTGCACAACACCCGGGGCGCCGATCGAGGAGGAGAGCGTTCAATGGAGCAGATTATAAGAACCAAGCAGATCACGGATGGAACCCTCGAGGCGCCGAGATGACGTTACTCTAAAAACCATTTCACCCTGTCCATACTTACATGTCCAGTATTTACAGAGTTCACAGCAAAGATCGCACAGCACCAGAACATGAACAATGAGTGATTTAAGTACTGCCGACAGCAGTAGGTCATCGGGTTATTACGTTATTACTAGCAAGCCACCACTGCTGTGAAAAAACGGGTACTGACGGGTGGCTGCGGAATGTACACCATAACGAAACTTTGGAGTGGCCTCACACACACAACCGCTGGCGACTGCCGCGGGGAACATCTGTGGGAAAAGCAGAGCTATTATGTTCTTCAACCTCCAAATCCGGAGCTGTGCTTTATTTATTGTTCTTTTTTGTCGACTTTCGTAACGGCGGAACCACCGACGGCAGCAAAAATTACAATAAAAAATTCTCAAACAAGTTCACCTTCCCAACATAACATATATGAGACACACAAGACAGCTACCAAACTGTCTTGTTGAGCCTGTTACCCGCAGGGGAGATGTCCCTATATGCTGTCTGGGAAATCGTAGACATACAGGTGCTTTCTGACGCTATGAATTCATTGCTAATCTGTCAGACTCTTTTCTATGATAGAGATGGATTCGTTGTGTTTAATAAGAAAAATAAAAAAAAATTCTCAAACAAGTTCCTCTCATGTCTCATCTCTCATCACCTCTCACACTCTCGGTGTCTCCCGCATCTCATCATCTGCCTACAGCGCTCACCCGCAGAGAACTTTGCAGTGCAAACCAAGCGAAAACCAGCGCAGCGACTATTCGGTCAACGCACTCACCCGGATCATAGTTATGGCTTCAACATCTGGCGAAGCGGAGGAGTATGCGTACGACTCGTCGGATATCACAGGTAATTATAGTCTACAGCAGTAAAAGCTTTTGTTCCCCTTCCCGTGAAGACTAAAAGTATTGTACAGATGACAGACCTTTACTAGTAGTAGAGACTTTTCCGAGCACCCCCTTTGGAAGAACCTGCACACAGACAACGCTCCTCGTTTTCTCGCGCTCTCGCAGAGTTGTTCGCTCCGCCTGTTTGTTATGCATGTGTGGCTCTGCACGGTCGGCGTGCGTGTTCTCAGACCCCAACGCTGTGCATGGTACACGGCAGGAGCTGCCTTCTTACCGTACCACGCACGTGAAACTACAATAATAACGTGGGAAGCACTGTGGTAAATAAATGCGAAGTGTGTGTTGCGGCTGCTGCTGCTGCTGCTGCTGCTGCTGCTGCTGCTGCTGCTGCTGCTGCTGCTGCTGCTGGCGCATCACGCTACATCCAGCCTATGTATTCGCTCATGCGTAGCGTGTACTCTCGCCAGAATACACGCACGATGCCTCTGTTTGGGAGTAGACTCCCGTATGATACATCACTGTACGTGACGCAGGCTTCTTGGCAATGTCAATGTTGCAACCATCGCCATTCGCCCGGCTCGCCGGCAGGCGTCCGTCGAGCCCCAGCAAGTAAAGATGTAGTAGATGGGACCTTGCTCTGATACTCTCCGCACGGAATGAATGGCCTGCTAATGCGACCACGCGACCACCATCACCATCCATACGTAAACGGGTCGAAACAACCCCTTCTTTTGCGCCGCAGCGGTAACGTAACACGCGGGGTCGACGCATGGCACAAGGCCACAAGAACCCCGACGAATCCATCTCGCCGGTCATTTTGGTCGTAACGTTCCATGCAGTGTCGTAACGTTCGGTATGTATCCCCCGCCGAGACGTTGCCTTATGTCCGTCGACTACTGTGTGTTGTATTTATTTTCATAGACTAAACTTCCTGTTAGGGCCGGGAGTCGTTAAACTCTGCAGAGTAAATCCGTGCACACACTATTGTATTGTAAGTGAGGTACCACAGACGGCAGAGTCGTCGTAGATGTCGTACACAGCAGTGGATCTCGCACAATACTTCTAGATTTGAAACTACATTATGCGTTAACATCAAAGGAGCGCCCGTTCAAGAACAAATTACCCCGTTCGAGGGTGTGTTGGAAGTGGAAGTCGTGCATATGAAAATATGAAAAATATGCATATATATGAAGTATTCGCAGGCTTTGCATGGACTGTTGAGAGGGAAAGTCGTTGAACCTCAGGCGGCGTCTCTACAAAGGAAGGCTTTTCACTCAACAATTGGTGTACCCAACAACCACGTTTTTGTGTACAAGTATACTTCTAGTACTGCTGTATCTGTTCCCGGGATGCACCACCGGAGAATCTTCATGTTTCCGTAGCGATTCGGTCGGAGGGTTAGTAGTGGTGCCACACGATGATGGGTACTTTTATCCGGGTGAAGGCACAAGCAACATGTTCCATCCACCCGCTTGCGGCTTGGGTGCGAACTTCCGAAGGTTGTTGGGGTGTCCATGGATGGAGGTGCGACAAATGTGCGTTCTATGCTGTATAGTACGCAAGTTAGCGTACTTTTATGGGGGTATGCACCATCGTGAGTGATAGCAGCGTGTCTTGGTGTGTACGCACGTGCTTATTCGATATTTTATCATGTTCGCATGCCTACCACAAGCAGGTACGTGTTGGAAGGTCAAATAGTTGGAACCATAGGCATGCCGTCAGGAGTTGGAGGCATGCAAAAGGATAAGGCCTGGACTTGACCCCCCCTGGAACACTAGCGACGCCTACGTTGCACTTCTAGCTTGCATTGGGATTTTGATTGTGCTCAAGGGGAGAAGCAACCACTGCGCTTGTCGTCGTCGTCTTTTCCTCTCCAGGTTCGGAGGAAGATTTGCCGTCGAACAACTCGAAGAAGGGCAGCAAGAAGAAGGCGGTGGACAGGAGCCAGGCGATTGTGAAGTGGGCGGGAGGGGAAGCTGCCTCGACGGGCGTGTCAGCCGTCATGGTTGCGGCTGGAATCACGACATTGGTCGCACCCACTGTAGCGGTGAGAGAGAGAGAGAGAGAGAGAGAGAGAGAGAGAGAGAGAGAGAGGCATGCCGATACTGTAGTGGGGGTTGCACTACACTACTGCAGTACGCTCTGCTGCCCAACTCAATCTATTTATTCCTCCCAACCTGCACCGCGGAAGAAGCGTCCGTTTTACACAACAAGGCAACTGCGTCCTGCCGGTCTGTGTAGTAACTTAATATTCTCCCCCCCCTTCATTGCATTCAATTCTGGACCGATTGAATTGTGATTGGGCGGGCCCACGTGATGCCCGCCACCTTGCCACTGTTGGACTCTCCCTACAAGTAGCCCTTGGTTCTCCCAAGAAGCATGCTGCATCTCGACCTTGTGATTGATGTGGCCGGGACGGGTTGCAACCAAGAGACAGTTTGCTTCGGGGCTCCAGCGCTGTATCATATGCATATCCATCGCAGCTGGTTGTCGTGGTCGTGCAGGGGGGTTCGTGCGAGAAACGATTCAAGCGGAGAAACAGACATTGCGAAGGGCATCGATATGTAGGGATTGGCTGGGGGGGGCGTGTTAACATACATATTTCCCTTGAGAGCCGCGCGCTGCCGAAGCACTAGCCTGCGCTTTGATGCCATTTTCCTAGTGACAAACCCTAAGAGCATATACGATCAAAACCAGGAACGCAAGGTCTTTCAGACGCGGTAAATATGAAACCCCCTATTCTATGTTTACTTTACGGGGAAAAAAATCTGTGCCAGGTGATTGTCCTGGTGGGACACGTCATCGTCCGAGGAAGCATCCGAGCGGTCAAGAAGAAGCTCAAGGTTCGAGCGGAGCAGAAGGCGCACCTCGAGCAGCTCAACCTCACGGAAACAACAGCTCGATCATCCTCGGGGCACTTCACGGTGCGTTGCGTTGTTTCTCCCGTACGTGCCTGCGGCAGCTGTTTGGAGACGTCTGGTACTTCATTATCGTTGAGAGTCCCTCGAACAGCAAGCAGTGTTGTGTTCGCTGAACGAACGTGGCTGAGGCCCTCTGTTTTAGGACAAGGGTCCATGTAACGCCTGTCGCCTCCCCTGCAGTTGGTCTTCATCTAAGCGTGCTTGCTGCACGACTCTCACCCCACTCTCTCCTCCTTCCCTCACAACACACACGATGAACCACGCTCGCCGCAGGTGGTGCTGAACGGGGTCGGGCCCAACGGAGAGTTCAACTCCTTCGTGTCCCCCAACGACGACGCCTCCTACGGGCCCGTCTCGCCTGGCCACCTCAAGGGCATCTCGAAGCTCATCAGCGGCGCCACCAACTGCAACGTGAGGGACATGGGGGGCTTCACGGAGGGGGCGGCCGTGCCCTTCGGCGTCCGCATCAGCATGCCGGACGTGCTCGCGCTGATGCGGCAGTCGTGGGTGTACGAAAGGTTCTGCCAGACCAAGTGCGGGACCATGACGGTGGTGGTGCTGCGGTCACAGCACAGCCGCGGGAAGGACAAGCTGAGGGTGGCCTGGGAGAACTCCGGCAGCCTGGACTACACCAAGGCCCAGGTGTGTGTGCGTTGGTGTCGTTTTTTGTTGTTGGCGTCGACCGCGCCAACCGGCTGACCGATGAAAAGGACGTCAATCTCAGTGTGGTTGACCACACAACATGCTTCCAAAGGCCATGGTGTGTGTGTGCATGAGTGCGTGCGGATGTACGTACAAGTGTTCCGTAACTTAGCATCGGCCGTGCTATACGCGGCTGCCCAATGAAATAATTCCCACCTTGGCGGGATAACAGATTCAGCAACATCTAGTTTCTAGTCTTCGGGGTGCCGCGCATTGGGGGAGGCAGGTCATTGCAGGGGTGGGATCGTTTACACTCGGGGGTACTTCTTCGGCGTTCTCTTTTTCTTTTGGTGGACTCACTAGAACCTTACGTGTTCAAGCATTGCATCGTGCATGCTTGTTTTGGACCGCAGCATGAAACCATCGTGACTTTGGCGGCCATCTGTAGAAGTATTTTACGCTTTCACGACTCCCCGCCAAGCAGACAAAGGATTCCTCTCCCCCTTACTCTACTTTGAAGCTCGGTCTTATGTTTTGCAGCATGCTGCTCTGCTATGCTGAGGAACCCGTGTTGTTATCTGAAACGGTGAGGAAACCATGTGCCATCGTTCTGTGAATTGTTTGGTGTATCCGGAACAGGTGTATACGGAGAGGGAGTGGAAGAAGACAAAGTTCGCCGGCAAGACCAAGACGATGCCGGAAGGAATCGCGGACGTGGACATGGCGCTCGACAAGACCCTGGTGTTCGACTAGGCTGCGCTTACTGCGTCCGTCCCCGTCGGTTAATGCGAGAACATGGCGCCAATCAGCGACGAGGGCACGTGCAAACTCTCAAACAAACGAGACACGGGGCGGGACTAGGTCTTGCTGGAGACCATGAGAGAGGAGGTACTTGGACACTACACTTCATAGCAGCGGTGCTGGCAACGACGGTGTTTCCTGCTGTAGCTGATCAAATACGGCAGTGGCATATGGCATGAATGAGGGAGGCGTATAAGTTGGGTACGGGTGTACAGGCAGTCAGACCGCTATATGTGGGCCTCCACAAGGTGCCTCATCCCGGGGGTGCTCTACACCAACTACTAGTATCTTTCATTAGCCAAGCACCAGCGCCCGGTGGATAGGTTCGCGGTTGGTTGTGGGGGTTCGGTGGACGGGCACGTCCAAAAGAACAACACAAGTCTTGTTTTTCCCGCGGGAAGGTTTCTTCTCGCGATTATCGATCGTGTGATGTTTTCGTAGTTCGTTTGGATCTCAACCCGACGTATCGGACAATTATTTAAATCCGTGTGAATACTGCCAGCAAAGTTGTGGTGCTGTAGATCAGGTGCCATGGGTTGAAAGTGAAACACAGTAGTAGCTTTTCAAGCCGAGAGTTGGCTTCATAGGGCCCCCAGTGGTCCAGCCATTGGGTGCTCTTGGAATCCTTTTATTTTCTTGGGCGTCATTCGCAGGCATCAGAAGAAAACCTCAGGTGGTGGTGCTACGTCGGCATGTTTTCTGTTTTCGTACACCGGCAGTGCTTTGAGCACCGGGGGATTGGGAAAAAGGGGGAGGGATGTGTGTGGAAGGCTTGGTCGTGTGTTTTATGTCTGTGCGTTTCCGCGTCCAATCGTGCCTGGTTTGCCCTAGGAGACTACTACGCATGGAGGGGAGTACAACGCCCGCGTTTGTGCGATAAGTGCGGGGGACACTGGTAGGATTGGCGGGCGGCCGCGGCATCAACGCGCGTTTGGTAAACCGTTGAGACGAGTGTTGGAAGTGAGTGAGTGGATTTTATTCGCACGGTCCTCCAAAAACGAAAACAGCTTTGGTGGGCAGGAAAAAAGAAAAAAGCCCGTTTTATTTCGGTTGGGACGGACGTTCATAGGAAAACGAGTACTTGTGGTCGGAGAGAAGTGGACCTGGACTGGAAGTGTTTTATTTACCCGGTAACAGTAGCACTAAATAGACATTCACACGCAGGAGGTGCGTTGTGCACGCTCCTCCCTCTCCTTTGGAGTTTTTTTTGGGGGGGTTAGACGAAGGTCGGGATTTTACCGAGTCCACTTGGGGGAGCTGTAGCTGATTCATGCGATCAATGAATGGTCAATGCCCGAATGTTTCGGGCAGATTTAGATAGTATGTTGGAGTTCGCAACAGAGTGCAGCGCTGGGCGGTATGCTGCGCTTGCGCGAGAGAGCCGAAAAGAGTTTTGATTCGACGGCTACCCGCTCTCTTTTTTACCCTTGTGGAGGGCATGATATGATAGGGATATGCACTGTTTTGAGTACGCTGATCAGACTACGAGCACCCGACTTTTTGCCCCTAGGTCAGCCAAGATATTGCACAACTCTACGGCGGGGTTGAGGCACTCGTCAGCCACAAATACGTTGGTTGGTCCAATTGTGTCGATGGTTCGTTTGAATGTAGTCTATAGGTTTAGTATCAACCCTCAGCATCACGGCCAGGGGCACGTATGGTGTGTGCGAGAGCAGTGTGACTGACACTTCACGGGTGGACATTTCGTTAGGGGTGGTCTCAGGTTTGAACAACCCTTGCGTTTATGGTGTTAGTAATGTAGCGATTGGTGTGTACATTTGGGTACGAAGATGTCCGCGTGTGTGCTCCGATTCATTATGTTTCGTGGGGGGAGTAAGACCAAAGGATTTTCATCGACTTGTAAGAAAAAGAAAATAAGGAAGAGTTGCACAAAAATTTTAGCTGATCTTCATGATCAGGGGGGCAGACCCCCTGAGTTTATTTGATTTGAACTACAACAGTCAGAGTAGTACTCTTGAGAGTAGAAGACGCTGTAGGACAACTTAACTTCCCGAGGACCCCGACATCTCCCAGCTGTGTCTTGGGCAAGCGTATCGAGTAACACGAACAACGTGCAGCACAAAATGTTGACCGTGTACAGATCCGCACCAAAAACAAGGTAAAAATGTTGGAGTAAACTGTTAGGATGTTGCTCATATCGCCACGGAACAAGGCGTACCGGTGTTTAGGGCGGTGGTCAGTGCATGCGTCGTTCACCCGACAACGATGACAGCAAGAAAGAACAAACACGCAAAAGAACTAAGAACACAATCTCAACTTCACGAGGGATGGCCCACAAGGAGGGGAAAGGAAGGAAGCCCTGTGGTGGTTGTTGCCGTACGTGTGAGGACTCGGTGCTGCGCCTTCCATACTTGCGTGGGGACACAAATGCAATGTTCCGGGACACTCTCCCCGTCCGTGTACCACCCGTAGGTCATAGAACAACCAGGCCAGGTCGGCAGCGCAGAATGAATAAAACAGCAACAAAGTTCAGCGGGGTCGCCAGCCTCGAACGGTGGTCAAGGATAAAGGCGGAAACCAGGTCTATCATGCACAGCTGGCACACGTGACGGAATTAGTACAGATTGGGCGAGGGCACCAGCAGCCTTGACAAACCAGGTCTGAAGAGATTCAGCAGTCCCAGGACTGATCCCAAGCTACAGAGCAACAGGCACACCACGACCCGGAGAAGGCAATACAAAAATTCACGACTTACAACGAACCAACAGACCATCTCAAGAGTCCATCTACAACAGACAACCCGTGCCTTTTAAGACGTACAAAGGAGCCAAAACAATCAGACCAGCAGAAACTTGGAGTTCATTGAACTTTAAAAAACACCTGCCACTCTACCAATGCAAGAGAGTGGTCCCACAGGCAGCACAGCTTTGCCTGTGTAACTTTCGGCTGCTGCCCTTTCGAAACAACAAATAAAAAATCCAGAAAAAATTGGGACCATATTCATCGAGCAGAGACACCCCCCCCCGTCCCGAGGGCAATACCCCCCCGAGTCTCATTATATAGTGTAGCGTAGTGCAGTGTCATAGAATCTGCGGTACAACGGTTGTTCTGCCATCTCGCAGGGATCTAGGAATCGGGTTGGAACTCGGCACCTCGGCGCGGCAGAGGGGGCACGTGCGCTCTCGCTCCAGCCTGACGACGGCATGCGCGCAGAGGACAAAAGGAGGCAAATCAGAGAGAGGGTGGGAAGAGACATACAGAGAGGGGGGGAGGGAGGGAGGGAGAGAGAGAGAGAGGGCGGGGCGGAGAGTGAGGGAGGGTGGGAGAGTGAACGGCATAACAGGCCAGAGGGGAAGAAACACATACCACGAAACGGGATTTACGATGATAAACGTGATCCGGCGTGAGAGGAAACAAAAATTATGAAAACCGTCCGCAGCAAACTAGCACCACCAATCACGCTTTGAGCTTGCCAACTGTGGAACCATTAAATACACCGACAGGAAAACATCGACGTGCAGATGAATGGTGGGAGGTACTGCTGTAACTTGCTGGGGCGAAGACGACGGAAGGACTTGCGTCGAACAGAAAGGAAGGAGAGCTTGAGTTAAATCGCCGGAGCACATGAACTCATTCGGAGAGGGGTTGGGTGGTGCCTCCGCAAGCGGTGCCTCGCCCCACCGTCCAAACATGGTTTTTCGTCCCATTGGTTGGGGCGGATTGCTGAGTAGATATTTCCATCACGTCCATACACAGAGAGACACTCGAGAGTCCCTAAGACACGCTACTCACGGAGAACGAGGTGCACGTGTAGCGGCAGCATCTCTCATCTTGCTGCCGACGACCAACACATACACACACACCGATCCGAAGGGTAGTTTAGCCTCCCCCATGCTGCCCCCTCAAGGGTTCCCAGTTCATGGCAGATACAAGTGTTTTGTGTTTTCAACCGCACTAAGACTGACGTATTTTCATTGGTCAGCCGGTTAGCGCTGTCGATGCTAATAATAAAGATCCACACACACACACACACACCACCGCAACCAGTCCCCGTGTACAATACAACTCTCGTCAAAGCTGCAAACATGATCGGGTTGTGCCCCCTACTGTAGGCATCTACATGTACGGTACGGGTGTTGCAGCAGGGCAGCTGCTCGCAGGCCCCTCAACTCACCACTCGGCCACGCACTCCCCGCAGAAGAGGTGGTTGCACGGAAGCAGCAGCGGCCGGCTCATCCGGTCGTAGCAGATGGAACAGTCCGGCGACCCGGCCTCGGCTACCTCTTCCGGCGTGGCCAACTTCCCTCGGTCCTAATACACCAAAAAAACACACACGAAAAATTACGGAAGGTTGGACCAACGCGCCCAAAGCGAACATAGGGGGAGTAGGAGGCGGCAATGCCGGAGCCACGGCGGCGATAACATATGTGTGTGTGTGTTTCGTCGAGCCGAACAAATGGTACGTACGTCACTTTTGTATGCCGCTCACCAGTTCCCCCCTTCGCACGTAGCACGCCGCCCTGACGAACCGATCTGCCCGAAACGAGACTTGCATGCCCTTTTCGGTAATCGAGCCGCGGACAGAGAACAAACAACACGACGATATAGCAAGAAGGACAGAGCACGTTGGCGGGTTCAAAAAAAGGGCAGAAGCGTTGGTTTACCATCTGCAAGACCAAACACTCCACGGAAAGGGTTGTTCGGCTTCCCCCTCGCCAAGA